>OOFJ01139193.1:4080-17446 GCA_900323375.1 Benthosema glaciale
TTTACTGTGCGTGCGTGCGTGCGTGCGTGCGTGCGTGCGTGCGTGCGTGTGCGTGGTGGTGGTGGGGTAGTCACTTTTCCAGGTTTGACGGTCTGATAATGCAGTTTGTGTTGTGTGGAGTTGTTGGGCAGCAACTGTACTGGTTTAATGGGGAGGCCTTGTTGTGTTGCTATGCTGCAGCCAGGCCACTCTGGTATGTCCACTGCTGAACTGTACTGTGCTGTACGTGCACACACACGCTGGATAGTAACAGACGGTACTAACACGTCTGTCTGTCTGTCTGTCTGTCTGTCTGTCTGTCTGTCTGTCTGTCTGTCTGTCTGTCTGTCTGTCTGTCTGTCTGTCTGTCTGTCTGTCTGTCTGTCTGTCTGTCACACTTGTTCGATGAATTGAATGGCAACAAGCCAAGAAGCTTTATTGGATTCATCCTTTTGGCAGGCCTTGTATTGTACTGTACTTCCCTGTGCTTGTCCATGCAAACTGTTAATAACGTATTCAATCAGTGTTTCTTACTCACTTTCTCTCTCTCTCCTGGTTTCCCTCTCTATCACTCTCTGTCTCTTTGTCTCTCTTCCTCCCCCCTCTCTATCACTCTCTCTGTCTCTTTGTCTCTCTCTCTCCCCCTCTCTATCACTCTGTCTCTTTGTCTCTCTTCCTACCCCCTCTCTATCACTCTCTCTGTCTCTTTCTCTGTCTCCCCCTCTCTATCACTCTCTCTGTCTCTTTCTCTGTCTCCCCCTCTCTATCACTCTCTCTGTCTCTTTCTCTGTCTCCCCCTCTCTATCACTCTCTGTCTCTTTTCTCTCTATCTCTCTATCACGTTCCTTTACACTCCTCCTATCAGAGCCCGTTCCTCAGGAGACGCTGCTTCATTTTGCGGCCCGCCGAGGTCTGAGGCGAGTCGCCGACTTCCTGCTCTGCCAACCTGGGGCCGGGCAGGCCCTCCGATTGGCTAACAGACAGGGTCACACCCCCTTGGACATTGCAGGGTTCCGAGGACACGAACAGCTACAGCAGCTCCTTTCTCAGTAAGTAACTGTAGGCTACTATACTACTGCTATGCTATGTTATGCTGAAAATTACAAGTTCTGACCTACTACTCATTGGTGTAAATTAACTAAGTACATTTACTCAAGTACTGTACTTTAGTACAATTTTGGGGTATTTATAGGCTACTTGGCAGCCTGCATATTTCCAATTTCCAATAGTTACTGCATAGTTTACTTCTACGCCACTACATCTCGGATACAAATTGATGCACTTTTACTCCACTACATTTATTTGAAAATCTACATATTCGGCATATAGATTTTTTTAAATACAGTGTATACATTTGAAAACTTGAAATAGAACATTCTGCATAATGGGTACTACTTTCTACTACTTTTCTACTTTTGGTACAAGTATGCTAACACGTTTGTACTTTTACTCAAGTAAATTTAGAATTCCAGACTTTTACTTTGTAATAGAGTACTTCTATATTGCAGTATTGGTACTTTTACCTAAATAGAAAATGTGAGTACCACTGGTCCACTACTTATTAATATTAACAAGAGTTTCTTGTTTGTTTTCAAAAGCCGCTTTGGGGTTTTTAAATCTCTCCTGCAAGCAATAGTTTGTTCTCTCAGCATTCTGTTTGTTTTAATCCTTTGATCCCTGTTGTAATATTTACATCGCGTCGGCTGCCATTTTGTATCTAATGATCTGAATACTGGGCAACATGGAACAAGTTCAACCCAATGGAATGAGCTTCAGCTCCCCTTCTTCTTCTTCTTCATCACGGTGCATTGGTGGTGTTTTATCACTTGGGGAAATCAACAAAGTAAATAACACAGTTTGTCACAAGAGACACAACCGTGTTCAGCTCAGTAGGGTTTCTGCTGCAGATTACTGGCCACCAGGGGCCTCCATAAGTTGTGTATCTCTCTCTCTCTCTCTCTCTCTCTCTCTCTCTCTCTCTCTCTCTCTCTCTCTCTCTCCTTTACCCTCAGTAAATTGGCGAAGAGAACAAACAGATGTTGCTCGTTTCTGACGGCGTCTGCCTGAGATGGTTATTCCATCACACAGGCTGTTTTATGTACTGTAGCTCTGTGTGTTCACAGTGTGGAGCGCTGCGACGTGTGGCTTTTGTGTGTTTGTGTGTGTGTGTGTCATGCATTATCTGTTCTGTCCCCAATTCCCATTCAAGTGAATGCCAAAATAAATTACTATGACATCATGTGGACCACTAAATTATCAACATACTGTGATAAAAGGCACCACTCACTTCACACAAGTGTGATTTTTGAGCGGCACTAACCATTCAATTCAAACCATAACCAATGGCTAAATAAATGACAATGGCCTATAATGTCTATTTCTGTGAAGGTAGGATGGAAAATAGTGCATTTATATTGCGCCTTTATCCAAGGCGCTTTACATAGGTTGTGCATCACATTCACCCATTGGCACACACATTCATACACCAATGGCAGCGGTAACCATGCAAGGCACCAACCAGCACATCCAGAGCAATTAGGGCTTCAGTGTCTTGCTCAAGGACACGTCGACACTGACTCTGGGGCAGCCCGGGTTTGAACTGGCAACCTTGCAGTTACCATCTGTCCACTCTACCCCTGAACCACCGCCCCCCGCCCCCACCGGATATTTTGGTACAGATTATTTGAGAAGATCACTGATAACATACTGTAGACACATTGAAGAAAAAATAATTGAAGGTGATAGACATCTGCTGGGCACTCTAGGAATAAAAAGTGTTAAGTGTAGATTGTGCAAGTACATCATGACGGTGAGGAAAGCAGCTACAGTTGTA
Source organism: Benthosema glaciale (assembly GCA_900323375.1). NCBI lineage: Eukaryota > Metazoa > Chordata > Actinopteri > Myctophiformes > Myctophidae > Benthosema > Benthosema glaciale. The sequence goes on from OOFJ01139193.1 coordinate 6,893, forward strand.
GGCCACTGATATTGACCATTGTATTGTGGTGACTTTTGCGAAATGCACAAATATCACAATAAGAACAACGTGTTGTCTTATACTGTAGCTGAGACGGACCATCATACCTCAAAAGAAAGCTGAGGTTGTCGTCTTCAATTTAAAACAAAGAAAATTATTTTACCATCTTCCATTCTGCAGAAATTGATTTGCAAAACTTGCAAAATTTGAGGGCACTTACAAGTAATTGGACAATGTAGATGGCCTGTCACTGTATGATCCTTCCACATAATACCTTCCCATCTATTATGTATCATACAATAATAAATAATATATTTTGAGCTTGCAATGCGTGTGCTGTGAGACATGAGCACAAAGCTGTCTCAAACTCCATGGCCATCGTCTTGGATTAGTGTAGCTTGATTGGCTGTGAAGAAATGAGAGACGAGTGGGATTTCAACCCCGTATTTTATTTATCCGCGTGAAGAAAATCAAGCAGTGTTTTTCGAGGTTGTGTGCATTTCTATTCCATTTGATCGAGTCAGGCGTTGGTCTCAGCCCGTTGGTCTCGAAGCTAGTGCAAACCATAACTTTCAATATCCTACTTGCAGTGGTGGAAAAAGTACGGTACTCACACTTTTTACTTACAGTAAGTAAAAGTATCAATAAGTATCAAAGTATCAATTCAATATTGACTTTAGTAAAAGTGCGAAATACTTAAAGTACCTAACGTAGAAAGTATGCATTGTGCAGAATATCCCATTTCCCAAGTTTTTTCAGATGTATACAAAATATTTTGAAAATAGCAGATGCTATTGTGAGCTTAAATGAATAGGGCTGAAGGCGTTAATGTATGTTTTGTAATCATAATCAAAACCTACAAAGTAACTATAGTAGCTCAAGTTTTCAAATAAGTATAGTGGAGCCAAAGCACTATATTTGCATCTGAAATGTAGTGGATTAGAAACTTTCATGAAATTGGAAATACTCAAGTAAAGTTAATACCTTAGAATTGTACTCAATTACAGTACTTAAGTAAATGTACTTAGTTACACTTTCCAACACTGCCTACTGTACTTGGGATTAAAACCTGGTTCCTCCGCATGTTGAAAGGAGAGCTTGGAGATCAACATAAAAACGGAGAATTAACCAAATTAATATCAAAATCATGACTATGTTCTTCCTCGTGATGAGAAATAAGGCAACAGACGGGTCAAAAGAAAGGGGTCTCGAGTCTGAAGAGACTACATTCCTTTCGTGTCTCCACAGTTAAACATTAGCTGAGAGGAGGAGGAGGGGGGGATACCCTCCTCTTTTAGGGTAAATTGACTGAGACTAGACACAGAGTTGAGTGAAAATGGATCCTTTCTTAGCACTCCCCTTATCAACATAGTATTCACTTGTCGTTACAGTCTCAAGGCACACCAGTAGCTTATTCATAGTGAAAAGAGATATATAATCTGACAACACTTCACGGTGGGAACATTTAAAAATAAATACATTTAAAAAAGGGAAAAAGCCAAATTCAAAAGAAAAAAATGCTGATATGTCCTAACCTTGTTCTTTCAGCAACAGTGTCTTGATAAAAGTACGAAGGACTAGTCAGGGAACCAAAAAACAGGATTGAAGATAACATTAGTAAGAGTGTATTTAACACTATACTGTAGTGCATAACACCACTGAAGCACTAACAGCAAGCTAATTGACTCAGACCAATGGATTGAAACTGTTGATAGTTTTCATAGGGGTGCGTGCGTGCGCACAGTGCACACGTCATGCACTGTGTGTACACATTTGCCATTTTAATGTGTGACATGGCCTTTTGAACTTGGAATGAAGATAGCGGCGAGCCGAAAACACAAGTACCACTTAGCTAACCGGCTCATTTCCCCATGCCATGTATTTAGAAGCTACTTTAGGGCCGCTATCTCTTCATGTGCTGCTAATTACACTTGTGTGTGCACTGCCTCTCATGAAAAGTGAAGTCAGTGTCATGCCGTGGCTGGGTGACCTCACTGTCGAACCAACCACACCCAGCATTACGCAACCTACAACTCACACACTCACACTTTAATGCTGTGGCTTTTAGAGCTGGGCCATACGACTTAAACCACATGGTAGTGTCACAGTGTCCCTATTTTGGGGACAAACATTCCTGGGAAAATAGCAGATCTACAAGCTCACGACACATCTGCTATGTTTGCCCCCAAAAAAGATGTGGTGTAGTGTAGAGCGGGGGGAAAGAGCGGATCAATAATGAGCAGTTGAGACGAATAACAGTTTAAGTCACACTATTGATCCATAATGTAAAAATGATGGATATGGGGTCAGGACAGCAAGGCCTTTTCTGGGAGGGGTCACATTAAAATATGTGACTTAGACTGTTATTCCTCTCAACTGCTCAATTATGTAGAACCCTTGGGGACTCCGGTCAACAGAGTCAAAATGTCCCATGTCTACCTCTATGATTTCTAAACAAGAAAAAAGGATCTGAAATAATTTTGGTGACTGATTGTCCCTTACACTGTTGCCACACTATTGCCACAAGTAGCACTTGCTGCACTAGAAAGAAGTTGATTTATTAAAACCACTAATAGTCTTCTTTCTATTGCTCCAAGTGAGCCTGGAATCCTTTGCTTCTTATGTTTGACGTTTTTTAAAATAGGTTTAGCCATCCGTTTCATTAGTTTCACTTTTACTTAATTAACACCAAGAATGATTTTACAGATGTACAAATACATGTCAGTAGAAATATCATATAGAAAAATACTTAAAAAAAAGAGCAATTAATTTAATTCAACAATGATCCAAAATAATGTGACGTTCATAATGTACACTTTTTTTTGCCACAGGGCTGAGCAGGAGAGAGAGCCAGAGAGAGACGGAGTCGTCTCCGGGACTGAGCAGTTGACTCATTCAGACGTCAGAGTGGTGTGTCACCTCCCAAAGCTGAACACCTACACCCTGACAGTGGGTCCGGGGCAGGGAATTGAACCGCCAACCTTCCAGAGGAGTGTGGAACATCTGCGACACCTAATCTGCCACCTGCAGGCCAAGGTAAGACTGTGCCTCCTCGAGTACTGTTGATAACTTACTGCATGTTTTGGTAATGTACGCTTTTCCCAGTGAAAACCAGCTAACAAGAACCCAGGATAGTTTGTTGTCTGCTGTTCGGAGCAGTTATATGTAGGCATAATTTGGTATGAAGATTTTTGGAACAAATACCAATAAATGTATAGTTCTTTTTCTTACATTGTCAAATATAAAACGTCAAAAATAATACTGTACATAACTGTTAAATCGCTTTAGTAGTCCCTCCCCTTTCCCGGCCATTCACTGTTCTCCCTCTCAGTTCTGCTACTATCTGACTCTCCTACAGTCCTACACTGGCTCACTCTCAGCTTTCCTACTATATGTCTCCCTTACACTGTCTCACTCAGCTTTCCTACTATATGTCTCCCTTACACTGTCTCACTCTCAGCTTTCCTACTATATGTCTGTCTCCCTTACGCTAATAATGGAGGTCATTGGGGTCGTGTCGTAGCTAAGACCTTGGCAAAATGTTTGGTTTGATACTACTACTACTACAAAAAGTTAAGAAATCAAACTTTCTTACATGACACGTGGGACTGATTCATTCACTGTAGTCACCTAGCAATATGCATTGCCATGCATGGTCCTTACTGTCTTTTTAATGTGATGTAACAACAGCTGAGTGTGTTTGCTTTCCTTCCGCCCTCTGGCATTAACCTTCACAGTGTGGTTTTGTGTGACTTGGGAATACGGTGGAACAACCTTATCCCTCCACTGAGGTAGACATTTGATAAGAGCTACTTTATACCTCGAGCATTTAGCTAACACTCTTATCCACAGAGAATTTACAACCAGTGAGCCAGGTAGAGGTTTCTGTTGTTTCTTAGAGGAAAGCTGTAATGGGAATTAAAGCTGATATATTTCTATTACAGGGCTGTTTCTGTGGGCCACAGGAAGGCTGTTCAATGTGTTGTTTTCTTTCATTCTACAGTAGATGTTTTTTTGTTTCCCTTTGTTATTCGCTCGGTGGGGAGTGTGATTTATCTGCTTGTTTCAATGTTGGGGACACTTTAACCACAAGAGCCCTTGAGTCCCTTTTCTGAGCATGTCATAACATAGTGTATGTGAGCTTGTATATCAACTATTATATTGAGTTTAAGTGGCGCACATATCTACCCCTGCTTATATTTCTCACCTGTGTGAGAATGGTTATTGCGTTACTACAGAATTACAGTACACACTGCATCCCTAGTACTGTCCGTACATACAGTGCATTACACACACGAGGAGAACTGTATGTCGTGTTTAATTTCTCTCTCTGTTCCCTTCCAGGGTGTCGGGTCCCTGGAGCTGCAGCCTGAGTCACTTCACACCGCCGCCGAGTGCTCCGACGGTTTAGAAACCCGGCTGGCCCGTTTGGGACGATCTCAACAGCAACAGTCGGGGAGCCTGCTGGACAAACTGTGCCTGGGAAAACACGCTGACACCAAAGAAGACATTGGCAACAGTGATATTAGCGGTGGCAGAGGTGGTGGTTGCGGTGGCAACGGTGCGAGAGACGAGGAGTCTCCTCTCGGCCCTCCAACGCAAGAATGCTCCCCGGACAATGGGCCGAGATCCTCCAGGGACGGGAGGGTGTGTCTCCGTGCAAACACTGAGAGAGATTACCACCGAACGGAGGAGGAACGGAGACAAGGGGAGGAGGAGGAGAGGGAGCCGGCTGCCAGTGTCGTTGACGACCAGAGTTTGCGGAGTGACGAGAGAGTTCACAGGGAGAATCCTGCTCTAGGAGCCCTATCGCCTCACACCTCCTCCTGTGGAAAACAGACGGGTTCCACTGATAGGCAGGAGGGCGATAGTGGAGAGGGGGAGGAGGCCGCGCACAGGGAAGGACAGAGAGGGGCCAGCGAAGGGAGGGAGGGAGCCAACAAGCAGGGAGGAGAGGAGAGGAGAGAGGAGAGAGAGAGCAGCGGTAGAGGAGAGTCGACGGCGCTTGGCAGCGGCGGGACACCGTCAGACACGATGGGAATTACGCCGTCGCTGGAGTACTCCTCCGATTTGTCAGACAGCGCGGACTCTGACGCCAAGGAGAACTCGCGGGAAGAGGGGAACCTTAGGAGTGAGGAGGAGGAGGAGACGATGGAGGAGGAGGAGTGCAACCAGAAGAGGCTCAGTGATCACAGCGCTTATGATGGCCTCTCCCTAGATGAGGAGAGGCCGGGGGGCAAAGGGTTAACGGGGCCTCTCTCCTCCTCCAGTACTCGCTGTAACAGCAGTGATGTAAGGCGAGAGGTTACGTCAGAGGCTCCTGTGATGGAGGGCCTCCACGAAGGGGAACCACCACCACCACCCCCTCCTCCTCCTGCTCTCCCAGCAGACACAAACACGAGCCTGGAACAAACCCAGGAAACAGCTGGTGGGGATTACGCGACAGAGGAACAACAGCACACGCGTTGCACTGCTGCTGGTGGCTCCGGCGGCTCGGCCCTGGAAACTGCAAATGGCCATTCTGGGGATCGCACTGCGAGCCAGGAGGATGACGCAGGACGTGCGGACAGAGACATTATCGCAGCGGTTTGTCTTCGAGACGGACAGATTGCGGTGCATGGTGTTTGTACGGCAAGCGGTCGGCCTTTGAACGAAGCTTCGATAGAATACGCGAGAGACTTTGAAACAGTTTGTTGTGACTCTGCAGACAATTTAGAGACGGAGGATCCGACCCGGTGCGAGGTGTCCTCTCAAACGATCATGCCCAGCTCAGGTGCGGTGCATGCCGCCGACACGGATCCGGGTACGAGCCCCGGGCTGTCCAGCAGCGACGAAGAGGGCAGCTTCCGATCTGCACTGAGCAGCTCTACAACGGACCTGTTCCTCCCGGCTCAGGACGCCAGCGGGCCCGACACAAACGACCAGGAACCGAGATCCAGCACGCCGACCGAACTGGAGAACCCGGCTGGCCCGGCTCAACAGGAAGTAGTCGAACAGATTGATAAAGAGCTGCGTGTGTGCTGTGAAGGCTTCTCACAGTCCAAGGAAACGGCCTTGCACTTAGAACAGCACAGGGACGCACTACCAGAGCAGAGGCATAGCAGCGATATGAACTGTGAGGAAGCAGTCCCCATTTCACCTGGCTCCGTGCCCGATTCCCAGCGACCCACTGGCACGGGGACAGCGGGACAATGTGACACTGCAGTGCCTAATGAACTTGATGAGAATTCACGACCCAGTGACTCACGGGGTCCCTTGGACCGTAGCGCCGGCAGCAAACTAATGGTTATAGACAGCGGACGGACCTTCGTGAACTCTGCTGGCTCGGCGCCCGTGTCACAAGCGTCACCGGGCCCGGAGACAAAAGAGCCATTGATCCTCGAGGTCGTAGGAGAGCAGTTCATTTCGGAACGTTTTATAGGAGAGCCGTCAGTAGAACCGACGTTGCCTGACAACAAGGACATGCAAACAATCCCCGAGCATCAGTATGTAATAGAGGAGCATAACAGTACTGACATGAATGTAAACCAGGGGGATAACAGTACTGACATGAATGTAAACCAGGGGGATAACAGTACTAACATGAATGTAACCCAGGGGGATAACAGTACTGACATGATTGTAACCCAGGGGGATAACAGCGTTGACATGAATGTAGAGAACGAGCGAGGTCCTTTGGGGTCAGAGGTCACTGAAGGGGCCATAGTGAAACCTGACCGGTCCCTACTACTGGCAGAAAGCAGGGAAGAGGGGGACGCCGGCCTGGTTGACGCTGACCCTCGCCACTCAGAGAAGAGTGTCAGCTCTCAGCTAGCTTCAGGAGAGGAGAGCGCAGAGACTGTTAACGATAACTCTCCCAAAGTGCAAATGCCTTCGCGTGCTGAATATGTCTCCTCGCGAGGTGACGGGTCAGACCTCGCCGCTGCTGCTATGAGTAGAGCATCCTGGGAAAGTCCTGCCTTGGAGAATACGATGGCGACGGGATTGTTTCCAGACAAACTCCACTCAACAGGTGGAGACTCAGGGTGCCAAACCAGGCCTTTAGAAGGTACTGTAGTAGACAGACACATGGTACATGCTTTTAAGAACATTTTATATAACATTTTAGGCAAATGGGCTCTATGCATACATGCCATTTTGGGACAAACTTGAGCCCCTTCCCTACTTCCTCGTTTAATACTGATTGTACTAATGAAGACTCTGTTCCATTCTGGTCTAACATAGTCTGGGTGCTGCTATTGTGCGTGTGGGCTCACTGGAAGCACTCTGCTACATCTGTGGGTCTCAAATTGTCCTCGAGTGTGTTCCAAATGGACTTGTGACTGAACTCTGAGTGTACAAATGGAACAAAATGGGACCAAATGGACCAGTAAGAGTGTCCTTGAAAATTTAATGTTTGAAAACCACAGTACACTAAATGTAACAGAGCATTAATTAGTATCATTGGTATCACCTTTGAAGGAAGTAGGGAAGCAGCCTGGAAGCAGGAAGAGTTATTCTGTGTGCATAGAGCCCATTAGCTGATTCATCAGAGCCTGTGTGTTTATGTGTTTATGTCCATAAACACACAGACTCACACGTTGCAAGTTCTGCTGTACGCCATGCTGCTCACGTAGTTATACTGTGTGAGTGTCAACTGATTACATCCTAACATGTAAATGTAAGGTAAATATCCTAGAAAGCCAAAGAACGTCAACAAGTTATTGTAACACGCATGCACATGCGCACAGTGTGGTAAGTTAAGTGGTTGTATCCTAGTAACAGGTGACCTCAGATGGGTGGGAGACTAAAACAGGAAGGGATTGCCCATGTTTTTCTTTCTTTCTTTCTTTCTTTCTTTCTTTCTGTCTGTCTGTCTGTCTGTCTGTCTGTCTGTCTGTCTGTCTGTCTGTCTGTCTGTCTGTCTGTCTGTCTGTCTGTCTGGGCTTGGCTTGGCTTGGCTTGTGATTATGAAGCTGAAGATTGTTTTTAATGCCTTCAATACTATCTTTCTGTGATAAAACGAAAAGCAAAAGCAGTCTAATATAATAGTAATGAATCGCAGAATGTTCCCTGCAGCTGTTTTTTTATAGAAAGTAATTTGCTTCTTCCTTCCCCCTGTCTTCCATCCATCAGTTCATGGTCGGTTACATAAGCTTTATTATTTTAATATCTCTCAGATACGGAGGCAGGGTTACATACAGCCTTACTGGACTGCTCACGTTGGGCTCAGTGTTATTTGGTGATAAAACAGCAAATAACAGTATACAACCCAGTTCACTGTCAATCTTTGTTGTTGTCCTGGGAAGGGGCATTATTTTATGTTTTATGTCCATTGTCTCCCTTTGCCAGTGGAGAGAGCAAAGAACAGAACATTATGCAGAAAGAAATGGGTAAACATTTACAAGCCTAAAATAGCCAATCTTCGAGCTGCGGCACATCGTGAGCTTGTAGATCCGTTATTTCCGGCAAAGAGATTTGATACAGGTAGAATATGAGGCCACACCAAGCTTCAATGAGGACTGGGATACAGTACCCCAGTCAATGAAGTATATATATATGTTCTTATTGTGTATAAGATGTGAAAATTGCCTATACTAATGTGCTGTGCTCATATATTTCCAGATATGGATGCCTTGGAGTCAGGAGACACACCCGATGGACGCATGACCACGGTAATGCACCACACCATGAACAGTGCAGTCCAGTCACTGCCAATCCAAATAGTTGAGCAACCATTGCTGGGCAAGCTTCCGTCACCTCATAGCTGTGAATGTTATTTTGCATGTTGTTGAACACATACACGGCTTAACGTCGGGAAAGTTACCCGACTCGCACGCCCAGGTGCATTACACGTCAGACGGTTGTTAAAGTTGATTGAGTTGAACGCCGTTCCTCGTACTTCTAGTTTAACGCAGGCCTTGTTGACTAGACAATTTGAAGCTCTTGCTACTGAAATGATCGATTAATTATATGGAGAAATCTTGTCATTGACATAGATATATAGATATATAGATATATAGTTGAACACAACTTAGTCAAGAAGGTGACTATTTTGTCCGAAAAGATATGGGCTGAAGCCCAAGCTTAATTTGCCCACCAACATTTTGGGGTTTCCATTAGACTTTCAGCCGTAAAGAGGTTGTATATAACCTTTACAAATTATCAGTGTGCAGTTAATAATCAATTAACTATTGCAGCACACAACACACTATGAAGACGGGGTATTGAATGAACTACAAATCCGGGTCACTGTGGCACTCTGGTCTTGCTGTGCTCCAAGCTCCGCTAATCATTCGTCATTTAAGATAAGCCGATGTTTGTCGTAGGCCTGTGGAACCACTCCGTCATGACCTTTCTCATGTTGCACACAAACCCGGTGTTTGCTGTAGAGCCAACTGGCCTGAACTGCTGCTGAGTCCCAGTACCAGTTAGAGTTGTTTGATAAAGGGAGTGCACACGGTGCACAGACCTCACATCTAGGAGTCAAACCAGTTCGGCGAAATCCAGTGACAGGTAGCATTCAACAGCTGCATGGTATGAGAGACACCCAGGGTTCCATTTATTATTTAATAAAACAAAAAGAATCACTGTGTAAAAGTGAGGTGCGCTCTTATCGTCATACATCCTCACATTCCGGCCAATCATAATCAGCGCTCCCACTTCTCTCACTTCTCTGCAACCCATTTTTTCACCTAGTGTCTAATTATCTATGATGTAATCCTGGGTGCTACACTCCCTCTGCCTCCTTCTATGCATGACAAACGTAAATACGTTGTATGTATCATATTAGATATATTCCCCAGATGAGTATCGTGCGTGTTTAATTCAGTTTGACCGGCAGCGGGGGCAAACATATCCCCACCGGCCTTATAATAAAATATTAACCAGAAGGTGGGAACTCAGACGCAGAGGCATCGGCGATCCCCGGCGAACCTCCCCAGCAAATTGAACCCTGGAGACAATGTTCGCACTCCTTAAAAAGTTCAAACACATCCTGCACACTGCAGCCAGTAAGACTGAAACCGCGGGGGTTGCAGAGTAGGCATGATGGAGGTCAGATGCTGGTCGAGGAAATGATTAGCCGTCCGCTGGAGGGATTGGGAAGCACGTCAGTCAACATGTGTTTGTGAGCTTAACTTGGTGACATACATGTTTGAACAGAGAGGGACCATAAATGACGCCTCTCTGTCTGTTCTGCATTATTTGGGATGTCCGTAGGCACTGCTCAACCTTCTGCACATTACAGTACACCTGCACCTTCTCTTCTGTTCTCTCTTCGGTGTGAATGTAAATAGACGTGCGCGCGCACTCATACACAGTGCACGCACACGCACGCACGCACGCACACACGCACACACACACACACAGAGTACACTATGCTAATGTTGCTATTGACTACAAGATACCTATAGCTGTCCTTCACACCAGGCAGGCAGATAGGCAGGGCTGAGCTCTCTAAGCTGTGGTCTAGCAGTCCCCCACTATGCTCTGAATGCTACAGTATGTGAGACTGCGTCAACACACACACACACACACACACACACACACACACACACACACACACACACACAC
>OOFJ01139203.1:3397-16684 GCA_900323375.1 Benthosema glaciale
TTGGTCCTCTGAAGCACACCACACGCTTAATTCACACAGGTGGGTAGATGTCAGGTGAGTGCGCTGTGCTGTGCTGTGCTGTGCTGTGCTGTGCTGTGCTGTGCTGTGCTGTGCTGTGCTGTGCTGTGCTGTGCTGTGCTGTGCTGTGCTGGTGCTGTTCACCACATTCCTCTAAAGTAGTGGTTCTCAAAGTGGGGTCCTTGAGGTTCCAAGAGGTCCCCAGCTAAATGATTGATAGTTAGAAACCAATGGGGTCCATTTGGTTCCATTTGTACCATTTAACATTTGTATGTTAAATTAACACTGATAATACTCTGGTATAGATTGGGGGTCCCAGATATTTCAAATAAATGTTATCAAATGGGAGTCCATGGTCAAATGCATACAGGTACATGGCCAACTGCTGGCCTGGGGGCCACACGTGCCCCCCCCCCCTTCACTTAATGTGGCCCACAGGTAAATATTGGAATACTGATATATTATTAATTTCAGCTGTTACAATTCCAAACATTCCAACAAAAATAAACCAAATGCATTTGAAATTAAATGTATATATTTTTTACTTTTGAGGATTTGAATTAAAAAAAAGAGGTCACGATTCCAAACAGTAAAAATAAAAACGTGTTTTGAGTAGATTGGCTATATTTGCTACTTTTTGTTTTGTATAGGTTTCTGCCTGACAGTATGCATATGTGGCTCTTTGGAGTGAGCGTGGAAATATAATGGCCCTTTCCATTATCAAAGTTTCCCACCCTTGGCCTAATACATATGGAACTGGAATTAAAATAGTTGAGAACCACTGCTATACTGTAGATGTAAGAATTCTCTTCTCTTCTGATATGTTTTCATGGTCCTATAAGTTCGTTTCCAAGAACATCAGCCTCAGCTGAGAGAGAGAAAAAAAAAAGCAACACGCCCACAACTTGATATAATGTGTTGCATATTCAAGTTTTTTAGAAAGCCTTCTTCTGTACTGGCTTTCAAAGCTGAGCTGGCCATAGTTAACTCATTATTCCATCAATGTCTGTCAACTGTTGAGAGATTTAGAGACTAGCTTGGAAATATTAAAAGGTTTTTCAATGGGTTGTCTTCAAGTGCTGCTGCAGCTTTGATGGCTTCACATGTTCAGTTGTTTTTTTAGTTTAGTTCAGTTTATTTCAGGCATTTATGTTAACAACATAATATTTATAATCTCATGGGCAACTGGGGTGGCAGGGGCGGTCTATAGGGAAGTTCCTATCACACAAATATTTGCCGGCCTCCCTGTAGTAAATCTGAGGAACCCCTAGGGGTCCCGGACCCATTATGTGCCATAAAGAGGAGTGAGTTGATTAAAGACGGTGGAGTTCATTCGTAGAAGCACGTGACCCTTCGACGTGGTCAGATTGCGCGCGGTGATTTCCGACGGTCGGGTCATATCAGTCTCTCCATCTTTTGCTGGCAGAGCAGAACATCCAAAAAAGCATGTTAAATGGCTCCACACGCCTCCATAAAAACCCAGAGGAAGGTCAGGGCAGTTAAAGAGTCCGCTCCTGCCTTCCCGGGGAGGCTCGGGGGCTCTTTGGGACTGCCTGCAAATGGACAGGCAATAAACTTTAGGTGGCGTTTTACGACCCAAAAAAAGCTAGGAGTGAATCCAGCGAGGGATTCGGTTTCGAAACCTTTGCTCTCTTCTTTCCCCCGTCCTCCTCCTCCACTCCTTCTGCTCCCCTTCCTCCTCCATGTGCGTCTATACCGCCCGATGAAGCCCCCTGTCGTGACGACCAGAGGCACTAGAAGTACGGACGGTTTTTCTTAACCACTTAAACCCTGTAGTCGAACCGACTTGAGTTACAACTGCACTGTACTTTATTCCATACACCAAATCTCTTTGCCAGTGCCCAAAGATGGCAGATCTACAACAAGCTCACAATACGATGCATTGTATATGACATATAGAAACACTTCAGTAAAAGCACCAACGGTATTGGTCTATAAGCTGATCTACAGGCCGCAGGCACACAATGCGTGACTTGTGTTTGAGCAAATTTAGATCAGCTATTTCTGAATAGACAAAGTATAATCGGGCGTAATTGGTTAATGTATGTTTTGTGTTGGTAATCTAAATCTGCAAAATAGCTTGTAACTAAAGTCACTGTCATATATAGCGCAATACTTGCAGAGGCAAATATTGGAGTAGCCGATTGAAAAGGTGGAGTATCAAAAGAATGGACATGCATGCTCAAGGTATAGGCATAATACCGGTACCTCAAAATTGCACTTAAGTACAGTACTCGAGTAAGCGTACTTAGTTACTTTCCAACCAGCGGTGATGTCCCAGCTGCAGGTCATTAGAAGAAGCGACAGACAGACGACGGTTCCATTAGGCTGAGTGGCTGGCTGTGTCCCTGGTCAGCAACCATGGCCTTGGTGACAAATATAAGCTGGCACGGAGCGAGGACGTAGGCTGAATGCCCGGCTCCGCCGAGAGCACGGGGGTGGTAGCAGATCGTGGCTGTCGGGGCAGAAACCTCTTATCTCCAAATTCTAACTCTTTTGTGTTTTTCGTATATATTGTGCCCTATACTTGATCACAATAGCATCAAAGGAAGCAGATCCGCAAGCTCGAAATGTGTCACGAAGCACTGGCGCTTCGAGCTTGTCGATTGGAGACTTTTGCAGGTTTTGGGGATTTAGTTTTGGACATATGAGGTTTCCACCCAATTGTAGAACGAGATGTTTGATGCAGGGCCACAGACATTCCCAAATCGCAGTAAATTAGTGTCTTGTTTGAAGTCAGCCGTGAGGCATAAATCTCATATTCAGATCTTGTTTGTCGAAGAATCACGCACATACCTTTGTTATCTCCCAGACTCATGATGGGAAATGATGAGCAGTGGTGGACAAAGTACTCGACCCCAGTACTCGAGTCAAAGTACAAACCCTGTTTGTATACTTACAACTAGTAACTACTACTTAATGAAACTTTAAAGCCAGGCTAGGTCTTGCTCCAGCGTATATCTCAGACTTACTTCCCCTACATTCCAACTCGCAGTCTGAGATCCTCCAACAAGGAACTCCTATAGCATTGGTCGTATGGCTTTTGCCTTTAGGCCCCCACCCTATGGAACGTGCTACTGTACTGTACCTCTTGAAATCAGGATTGCTGAGTCGGTTCCACATTTTAAAACTTTACTTAAAACTAATTTTAATAGACTAGCTTTTAATCCTAATTTCTCCTGATTGTGTTTTACTGATGGTTTCTTTGCCTCAGCTTTGTATAGTATAGTATAGTATAGTATAGTATAGTATAGTATAGTATAGTATAGTATAGTATAGTATAGTATAGTATAGCATTTTGTATGTTTCCTTGCTTGTATTATTATTTGTTTTTGCATTGTTGTTAAAAAACTGTTTTGTTACTTTTATTGTGTCCTTAAAGCACTTTGTAAAGTTGTTTTGAAAGGTGCTATATAAATAAAGCTTTATTATTATTTGCTCCGTCAAATTTGGACTGGGGTAGTTGCTTTAATAAATTCTTAAGTATACAAAAGTACTGAAAAATGCAAAGATCTTACAATGCTCACAATGTGTTGCATCATCACGGCATTCCCAGAAATGTAGTGGAATGGAAAATGCCACAATATTTGCCAATTAAGTATCCCAAAATACAAATACCCCAGTAAAATTTGACTTCTTAAGTAACAGTAATCATACTAATCAAGTAAATGTACTTTGTTTCTGTCCTTCACTGGCTGTAAATTTGTGTCTTGTTTGAAGTGAGCCGCGAGGCATATAGCTCATATTCAGACGCTGTTATGGAGAATCACGCACATAGCTTTGTATCTGTGAGTCTCATTATGTGAAATGAGCAGTGTCAGATGTGAAGGAAGCTATTAGGAGGAGTAGCCAGCCCACTGGTCTATGGTAATTGGAGACAATGGTGCCGAGACAGGTTTTATATCACCGCATACAGAGTAAATACTGACTTGGCTCTTTTTTATGTTGTTTACCCTCGGGCATAGTGTTTATGCTCCAAGTGTAATTCATAGAGCAGTTATTGTAAAACATCAATTCATGTTTTGAACCAAGAACAGTGCTTGGAATCGGAGGTGTGTAGTTGGCAGCACAGACACTCAGACTGGGTGTACTTGGCGCACTCAGACTGGGTGTTGAAATTGTAAAACAAAGCTGTGCTATCAACCCCAACAGTTTCTGTTGTACTGGGATAACACCCAGACTCTCTTGTTTAAAGACCCACAAATCGTGTTTTTTTTTTGTTTTGGTTAATACAGCTTTTGGGGAAACGTAGTACTGCTAGTCTTTTGCGTTCTGCATTATATTTCCAAAGCATTAATATAGAGTTGTACAGTTAAAAAATGTAGGCCTATGTCTGGTTTTCAGACCAGTATTCAATGAAAACAGAGTTGACGCAGCCAGGCGAGGAGTGACGCTTCCAGGAGAAATGTCTGGGAGTGCGTTTTTTGGAGCACAGGCGCATCGAAGCTCCACCCCTTGGCACCGTTTCGCCCGAAAACGACCACTCCTTTCTCGATCTGACTGATTTATTTCCACATGTACTGTAACAATACAGCATTATGTTGAGTCTATTTATTTGTGTATTTAGTTAATTAAATTATTGCATTTTATACCATATGTATGCAGGCCCCGATCCATCCCTCTCGTTGCTGTGGCAGGCACACCTATGCATCCACTCAAGATGATGCTCTTGAACACACACACACACGCACGCGCACGCACACACACACACGCACGCACGCACACACGCACGCGCGCACGCAGTGACACATCTACTTACTGCACTTTACACACTCATACACTCATCTCACTGCATGACTTCATAGATAGATACACATCTCATTCTCATATTGGACTGCAATGGAAACAAGCCTTTTTACATTTATCCTTTTGACCATGGTGGGCCTTAAGTAATGTTATTGTCGCATATATCTTTTTCATGATCAATAAATATGTCAATCGATCAATCGATAAGGAAGTGACTGGTTGTTATGTTGTTTATGAGTTTTTATGAGTTTATGAGTGTTTAAGGTGGATGTTCTCCGCGGGCCGTGGCTATAGCCAAATTCTGGTAGATCAAACTTATACATAATTCATAGGATGAATTCTAAACGAGGGCAAATAAAGTAAAGGAAAAGGAACTACAATGAAGTTTTTTTGAATGACTAAAAAACTTGGTATTTCTATTTTTGAATAGAGATGATTTGGGTTTTTTATACTTTTTCTGGGGACTTGAACACCAAGGACACGGTATAAAAGCCATCCAATTCATTACAGTACCGTTTCTCAGTTTGTGTCAAGGTGGTAAAACACATCAATGTGCTGACCTTGCGTTGGGTCTGACCATGGGTCTATACCACATCCATTCTACTTGTTATGCAGTTCACCAGGTGTACCGACATTATGAGCAAATACACACCCCCATTCAAACAAGAATGTATGTTTTATTATGTGAAGTGTTTGCTACACTCAAAATGTATAGTGCAAGGTTGACTCATTTTGTATATGTAAGGGTCGAATCCAGGAAAGTCTGACTCAAAAGGAATATACTGTACAATCACTCACATTGACATTAAAAGCAGTAAATTCACTTTCTTAACCACTTAAAACCGACAAGCTCACAACTGTGACGCATTGTGAGCTTGTCCATCGGCTATTTTCAGCTAAAGCGTTCCCCACAATTAACTGAACATTGAAAAGACAGCAATACAGCAATACAGTAGCATAGAGCCCTCCCTTTTCTACACCATATCTCTTCCCTCTACACCTCCAAAGCTCACAATACCTTGCTTTTGTGACACTTTGTCATCTTGTAGATTTGTTATTTTTGCCAAATGTTCGCCTATTTTCAACAAATGTTTGTCTATTATAGCACGTCCAGAATATTAGGGACACTAGTGTAATTAAAGGAGAACTAATTCAATTTAAATTAAACTAGAGAGGTGAGCCCAGGGGAGTTGAGTCTCAGCCAGGAGGCACACCCTGCTTCCCTCCATCATTCTATGTGTGCGTGCGTGCGTGTGCGTGCGTGCATGTGTGTCTGTGTGAATGCATGAAAATGCACAGAGCAACGGGGGTAAAGGATATACAAACATACATATCTATTTCTTTTTTTTAACATGAATGTCTAATATATTTAAACATTATGCTTTTACTTGACTCTCCTCCATGTTAAGCATTTGAATGAAACTGCTAAACTTCTTATTATGTTGTATACCGGTAGTCTACTTATATGTCTACTTATATCTGTTGTTTATTAATAATATTGGTATAACGTGTTTAAATACACAGATGCCAGGTCTTTTGTAGACCTGGCATTTTGTAATGTATAGTATGTATCAATGTACAACCTTTTATTACAGATTGTTTTATCCCACGATTTTGTAACCCATTTTTCACTCCTGTGTCAATTATCTAATGTGATCCTGGGCTCTACACACCCTCCGCCAACCTGGGGGGTCAGCGGACTGACCTCATGCTTCCTTCTATGCATGAGGAGTCCAAGCTGCTTCTTTTCACCTGACAGGGGGCACTTTTCCCCGGCCGGACGTAGCGCGTGGAAGGAACACGTTATTCCGACCAGTTCCTTTCCCCTCCATCAGGCGCCCCGGCTGGCCAGGGGGAGGCAGTTTAGAGACCAGGATTACTGCATGTTTTTTGTAAGGGTACCTACCCACGGGGAGAACATGCAAACTCCACACTGAAAGGCCCTTTCGCCAACCCCGCCTCAGGTATGGGCACTGATGACGCGGAGGTTGAAACACGCGGCCAGCACCCACAGCGTCCCCAGCGGGAATCAAACCCAGGACCTTCTAGCTGTGAGGCGACAGCACTACCACTGTGCCACCGTGCCCCTGATTACTATCTCGATGGATTAGATGTATTAACTTGTGTTGACGATGTTGTCATCATTAACAGTAAATCACTCTGGAGTGTCTGCTAAATGCCTAAATTGTAAATTTGTAAACATTTTTTTTTGCTACACCCCAGCCCAGCATTCTTATTCTAAGCTGATTAGACTAGATTATGGTCTCAAATCAAATTCACACTCCAGTCTGTACTCCCCCTGACTCACCTGGCACAAACACCCCACCAGGACACTGTACCGTCCACACAGCGAGTCTAATTCAACAGGTTACGCTGTAAATTATGTTGGTGTGTGCTGGTGCTTTGGACTCATTTGAACCCTAGCGTCCCTATTCTGGGTGGAACATTAATTCGCCCTAAAATAGCAGTTTATATGAGCTCAGCTATTTATGTGTTTTAGTCTGTTACTGTTAAAGGACCTGTCCTACACCATGAAATTAAACTTTTCCCCAAGTGGTTCATCCACTTCATTAAGGAGCTATATGTGTTTGTCCGTCGCTGGCTGCGTCCGTCCGTCCCTGGCTGGGTCTGTCTGTCTGAGCATGAAACTTGTTGGGTTTGTGGTAACTTGTGGGGTCTTGTGGGTCTAGAAGTTCCGGCGACCCCCCCAGTGACCCCCACACTTACTTCACACAGGTGTGATTTTTGAGTGGTGCAACCACTCCATTAAGGAGCTATGTGTGTCCGTCCGTCCGTCCGTCTGTCCATCCATCCGAGCACGAAAGAGCACGAAAAAAGAGCACGTAAGAAAACATTAATAACTCTGTAATTCATCACCCATTTCGGACGTGAGACGGCTTGCCAGAACCGGGCCGGCACCGTGAGCGTATTCAGGGGGCCTGGAACTTCTGGGGACTCCCTGGGGACCCCCACACAGAGTTGCACCACTCACTTCACACAGGTGTGATTTTTGTGGGGTTTTTTTGGGCTCCCCTATGTCTCTTCTAATCCCCATCATATCGTGGTGACTCTTGCAGTTTTGGACTCTAATGGCAGGAAAGTAGAGGGGGAAAGGTCATGTGTAATTCATTGTAACAGAATGTTACTGATCTATTTCCTGTTAATGTGTCATGTAAAATGTGTCATGACATGCAACCTGCAACACGCAACCTTTACAATGATCATAGGCTTCTACAGCAACACACAAAAGCATAAAAAGTAGCAGATCAACAAGATCGAAAAAGGGCGTTTCGAGCTTGTAGATCTGCTACGTTTGATGCTTTTCAATGTTAATCCTGAAAAGAAACATTTTGGGACGAGGTTTCCACCTGACAGAGACGATATATACCGGTATATACAGTATTTAGACATTATTTTATTATTTTTAATCAAAAACGTTTATCTGTTAGTGTTTATCTTTATCTGTCTGTGGGCTAATCGCTAATGCAACGCCAAACTGGGGGTCCTAGGAATTAAAAAGGTTGAGAAAGACTGGATTGTTGTGGGGCTGTTAAGCCTAATTTATGCTCCGCCGTGCGACGCCGTTGGGCGACCGAGTGTGAATCAGGCTTTTTGGGACAACACAAAAACTATAGTATGGGGGCGGAGCCTCGACAAAAACATGTCAATCTCAAGCCAGTGCTGTCCAAAAATGCCATTCCTCTAATCCAATCAGGTGTGGGCCCTAATCTTTAACCCACAATTTACAATTTAGGCATTTAGCAGGTCGCTCTTAACCAGACTTCTTACGGCCGCCCTAGTGAATGTCTAGCCTGTGCTCGGCGTGCCACACATACTGCGTCGTAACATGATCTGCACACAGTTTGAAAAATAAAGTCCTGAATTCAGACTTCCGGAATTAGATTAAGTCCCCCTCCTCTCTCAACCACCCTAATCCTTGTATTCATCAGGTACTTAGCATCCTTAATGGTAAACCACACCGTTCCTATTTTGAAAACATGTTGATATCGTGCAGATGGTCAGAAGTTCACAACCCAGGAGCCTGTGGTAGAAAAATAACATTGTACAATGTACACAGTACATCAATGCTCCAAGTACTGTACTTAAGTCAAATTATTATTTTTTCTTCTTCTTTTCTTTTAACGTTTCTTCATATTTCCATTCATATACAATACATAATAGTTCTATACAAATGTTGTGCTTTTTACTTCACTACAATCATTTCAAAACTTTGAATACATAAAACATTGTAGATTGATTTATAATATATTACAAAAACATAATATATTAACCACTAAAAAAACGTACTGTATATTCAAACATATGCATTGGGACGGATATTTTTGAATAAACTGGGGGGAAAGTATTTTTCATTTCATTTCATTTTCATACAAATACTTTTGTACTTGTAAAATTCATAATTTTACACACAGACATGTTTCCTCGTCATCATCACTGCACAACACCAACCGCCCAGCCGCATGCATTGCACGCGCTCGGTCCAGACGCCTTGATAACATTCTTGCCTAATGCTGTTGGCGTAACAAATGTAACGTCTTGAGCACATCGTATCCACAGCGGAGAGAAATGTGATGCCACTTAAACCCTAACCTGACTCCGCCAGATTGCGGTAGTATGAGTTCACAAGTTCCCTCCTTCTACCTTGATCTGGGAACTCTCCAGCAGAAACGGTGCATGACAACAGCGGGAAAAAAGCATGATATATCCATAATATCTTCGAGTTATAGTCTTGTTAGGTTGTTGTTTACATGTGCGCTGTGGCACAGTTTCAATATGTCATCAGTCTCGCGTTGATCGCGCCTCTAGCGGCCGCGTATGGGCTCCGGACAGATTTCGACCGGGCATCAAATGTATTGGAGTGTTCCCAGACCAGGGTGCAGTAGAAGGAACGCACTGCTGCCCCAGGTGGCGGAGTCAGGCTACTTAAACCCCATATGTTGTTAAGAAAAGTTCCTCAGGGCTCAATGCTAGTGTCTTTTCTGTTGGTTTTAATTTTTACTCTACATTAACCGAATCCGTGCCAATCTCGAGAAATCTCGAGAATAGCTATTTGGTCCATCCGCGCCAACCTCAAGTTTACGAGATTTGATTAAAGAGCATTAATCCAGCTTTAAAAATCATTGTGTAACAAGAGTACATATTTGACTTCAGTAAAAGGTCTGGGTACTACAGTATTGATACTTTGACTTCAGTATAAAGGTCTGGGTACTACAGTATTGATACTTTGACTTCAGTATAAAGGTCGGGGTACTACAGTATTGATACTTTGACTTCAGTATAAAGGTCTGGGTACTACAGTATTGATACTTTGACTTCAGTATAAAGGTCGGGGTACTACAGTATTGATACTTTGACTTCAGTATAAAGGTCTGGGTACTACAGTATTGATACTTTGACTTCAGTATAAAGGTCTGGGTACTACAGTATTGATACTTTGACTTCAGTAAAAGGTACTACAGTACTTCCACCATACCAGGAGGTGATGAGCACTTCTCCGTCTACAGCAGAAGCTTTGCTGTCACAAATCCAAAGAAGACTTAAAACGAGTTCATTAATAATTGGCATCCGGTGTCCTAATTCATCCTTTTGACTCACTTTCCCCACATACACATTTACACACACACAGGCAGACACATCCAGACACACACAAGCAATTCTTCTAAAATTGCAATTTTTACTTAAACCGATTGGCCCATGCAATTAAGCCTTATCCCTAACCTTAAAGGACGACTTCATCCATTTCCAACCTTTCTTCATATAATTGGTCTTCACTAATGCCCATGATAATATGGTGCCATTTTTTTCTCTGTCTGTGGCTCAGAGGAGGGCGGTGGGCAGTTAAAGAAATCCACCTACCAGTGTCATAATCCTTTTTTTTTTTCAAACATATTTCTTATTAACACGAGAACAATGGCTTCCATTCTAGCATTAACTTTCCTTTTATACAAAACCTGCAGTTTCTAATAGCTTGGATTCCCCATCAGCGATGTCTAGGTTTCTGAACTGTCCACATCTCTCCTCCTCTGAGGCACAGACCGAGTAGAAATAAATGGTACCATATTATCATGAGCATATGGGTGAAGTCGTCCTTTAACCTCAGATCTATATCTCCATTCCTCATTCCCCATTGGGACTGGACACCAAATGTCCTCATATAGCCAATTTGGACTGGAATGACAATTTTACTTTACAATACATAAGCCACACACCTTTGTATGCTTGTGGGGATGGCTAAAGCAATTCTTCATTATAAATGCAATTTCTACTTTAATAGAAATGCTGGCCCAATTGAATCTTTTTTTTAATAATGATTTATTTATTGACAATGAACACATCATCATATCAATATCTAGAAAATAAAAGACAAAAAACCAAAACACCATCAAAAGTAAATAAATACAGAAAAAAATACAGTCCCCAACCTCCCCCAACCCCTATCAACTCATAATCTGAACAGAAATGACGGAGTTTATATGCAAAAACTAATTTCACCCACTTCTTCACACCTGTAAACCAGTGGTGTGACAATAAAGTTGGTTCTGATTCTGGATGTTTTACTAATTGCAAATGCAATATAATTGTAATACAATTACACGTTCCCTCAGACCAGGAATAATTGTCAATTTCGGACAATTCCGACGGGAATTAAGATTTGTAGTCCGCACAAGGACACCACCACATTAACCCCCCTGCACACACACACACACACACACACACACACACACACACACACAAACGCACGCACACACGCACGCATACACGCACGCACGCACGCATGCACACACGCACACATTCTCTCTCTCCCTCTCTCTAGCAGTGTTGTTGTTTCTTCATGCTATTCTAAAAGGTCTCTGTCACGGTGAAACCTTTTCCTACCAGAATCAGATTAGGGGCTGATGAACTTTCGCACACAAAAACTGTAAAGTAAATGTTGTCCTCGTACAAATGAATGCAAACCCGTTTAACTAACTCAATTTTGGTGTTGTGTGTGTGTGTGTTGCCTGTGTGGATGCTTGTGTTGTGTTTTACTGGCAGACGAGCAGCCTGCATGCTGGCAGCACTCCGCCTGTGCCCGGGGTCCCCACTGAGTCAAAGAGTCTCTCTTTTTACTTTATTCAAAGAAACACGCTTTCCTGCCAAAAAGAGTGGGAAAGTAGCCTGCATTACTTTAGTTCTGGCACTTAAAATAACACTGCGAAGTAGATATACCAGTCGAACCCTCCCCATCTAATGCATGCAGGCCACTAGCTATACTTTTAAGCAATTAAGCCCTTGTTGTATGATATGAACCCAAAAGAAAAGCCAGTATACTGTATAGTGGAATTATTCTTTTGAATATTTTGGAAAAGGGTTTGCCTATAATGCAGCTTTAAAAAGCATTCCCAGGGGTCGACTTGAACATATCGAAAGCGTTTGCCGACCACCCATCTGACCTACACTTTCCGAACTGCCGTGTTAAGTGGTCAGATGTTAAGTGGTCAGATGTATCGATTGTGTTCCGGCTTGGCTCAATGGGACCAACATAGTATACTTTAAAGCTGCACTATAGTATGTAACTATCTTCTTCTACCCTGGATTTGAACCCGGTGTCTGAAATGTTAACCAAATTGAGGCTGCTTGCTCACGGGATAAACTGAATCAGGTCACAATTTGTGACCTGATTCAGTTCCTGTGTCTACTGTCTACTAGATTATACCTGACCTTCAACACGTTCTAATGTCTCAATAGAAGAGCAGGGAGAAAAATACAACCACCCCATGTAGTTATATTGTATTAATATACTCTACCATAGGCCTACAGATTGGACAAAAATATAGCATGGCTTTAAGTTCCTACTCACTGACTGGCATATCCTCGCGGCCACAGCCCGGTTGGAATAACGACTTGCCCACAATAGACATGGAGGGTTGAAAGCGGTTAAACATATCATCACATATGCATTTGAACAAAACAATCCCATAGTTGAGTACTTTACTGCAGGACAGAAAGCTTTTAGTTAGATTCCGCTGAAGATGAGTGTAACTGTGTGCTTTGATCAGCGCTGACAAACTATATTGCATTATTCTTTTCGGGGCAGTTTCCCATGTATTATGGAACGAAGCTGGCGTTCAAATAATGGTCACAAAACAATGCCACGGAGAAAAACAACAGCAACGTTATGGATGGCCGGCATGCAATACCTCAGATGAATCTACAAGTAAACATACAGGGACCTGAGAATACAGGAATACTTCCTTAATTAATCTCACATGATAGAAATGTAAGCCATTTGGACACAACCCTCAAATGTTTTGATGTAGCCGGAACACACAAATTGTGTTCCTTTCCTCTATAGAAAATGTCTAGGCAGGTATCTGCCTAAAGTCCAAGGCACACAAGATAGGGTAAGTGATTTGTTTTTAAACAAAACTTTTTTTTTCTTTTCTTTTTTGTTGTTAAAACATTAAAGCACTATATTCTGATAGCAATCATAGATTAGAG
>OOFJ01139205.1:21184-37565 GCA_900323375.1 Benthosema glaciale
CCTGTGTGTGTGACTGTGTGTGCGTGCGTGCGTGCGTGTGTGCGTGTGTGTGTGTGTGTGCGTGTGTGTGTGTGTGTGTGTGTGTGTGGTGAGGGAGGGAGGGAGGGAGAGATGGACAGTTAGATATATTCGACTGCTCCATGCATCATATTGCCTCATGCTATGTATTACCACTGCACTTTGTGAAATTTAATTTCCCCACTTGCTTATGGCTAGTAGCCTATAGGCTACTGTAATGCCCCAGTCATGGTGATAGAATCAGAGATTGCTTTGATGTTTTCTTCATCATTGAGATACAGTATATAAGCCTAACAGGTGCTTTTGAGAAGCCCTGGTCAAGCAACATAACGCCATTTATTAGGACTACTAATAACTATAGCTCTGTGGTTGCATGCTTTCGTTGATGCATTCACAGGCCTTATATTTAATCGCATATCTGACTACACCACAGCTGTGTGTCTGCTCACATGCCCTTGCCTTGGGCCAGCAGCACACGCACAGATCGTGGTGATTTTCATTTAAGTGAGAGGCCATTAAAGTCTGACAGTGTGCTACAGAGCTTGCTGTATGGTCACTGTTGGCTGGAAACATCATATGTCCAAAACCGTTATACTTTTCAGGGAAAAGAAAAACTGTTCCAATGGATATGATGTATTTAGTGTCACATGCTTAATACCTTTTATTGCTTCAATATTTCAAAAACCCAAAGACAGACTTACCACTTTCATTTTTATGTAAAACAATATGCCAAAAGATATTTATTTGTCTAAATATATTTGTCTATTGTCCCTACTTCTGTGTGACACTCAAAATGGGTATTACTTTACCCCCCAAGAACATACCGGTAAAAAATATGGAGATACAAGGTTTCTGCCCGACAGCAAAGATATGCAAGCTAGTAATGGAAATTCACTAATGGCAAGATGATGATCAATAAAAAGCACGGTCAGTTTTCTTCTCTCTCCCTTCACTCACATGAGGATATTCCATTACACATACAGTATACACCATGGCACCATATAAAGGTCCTCAGCTGTTTAGAGTACTATACGATACTGCTTTTGTCATTGCATTGTTACATGATGGCAGTGGATTGTCCAATGTCCATGTTTACATCCATCCATTAATGTTAGGCCTATATACTGCTGAATATGAAGACTATTTACAGTGTTTCTGGGGTCTTTGTACCATGCACACCTCACTATTCTGAATTGCAAGGTTCAATGTTGTACTTTATTGTTACCTCTTGTGTAGCCTACATGATGCCAATTTAATTAGTGACAAACACTGATTCCTCTTCAAAATCTCCCTGTAGACTTTGCCCCCATGGATGAGAATAAATGCCCACATGACTATCATTTAATAGCTCAGAGTGCAGTCTCTTTCCACTGTAGAGAAGAATAAAAA
Organism: Benthosema glaciale; assembly: GCA_900323375.1. Taxonomy (NCBI): domain Eukaryota; kingdom Metazoa; phylum Chordata; class Actinopteri; order Myctophiformes; family Myctophidae; genus Benthosema; species Benthosema glaciale. The sequence goes on from OOFJ01139205.1 coordinate 22,592, forward strand.
GCCTTGATTCTATTTTAAAATCGCTTTCTTTAGATTATTTCTGGATGAAAATATTTACACTTATAGGCTTGTGTAAGTGTTCAAGTTTAACAATATAAAGGAGACTTGATTATTTTATATTCATTTTGAGAACTTACATGGGAATGTAAATCTTCATAATTACAGAAGCATAATTTGTTACCAAATCTCTTGCCACTATACAGTTTTTTTGACTAGTTTTGACTGAGGCCCTTAGTGTACGGATTCAAACCAGCGGTATACAGAGAACTCGCCGCTTTACAACTCGCCGAGATTTAGTGCATTTTAGTTTTACTTCTAAAACACCCTAAACATTTATTTTAATTGCATCAAATTGAAAGGTCGAGAGTATAGTTGTTTAGAGTTTACACTAGATGGAGTAGGAATGCGATATCAAGTAAATATGTCAATTATTACATTTGACTCTTTCAAAAGATTACACTGTTCCTAATGGGCAAATCATTACTCACCTTTTAATCATTTAATTACTATACCATTTAATTGCACAAAATAATTCAATTTTGAAATGAGCTATAACATATCTGTTTTTGACATACTACAGTGATTATCTTTAATATAATATATAATACATTACTAATAATGAAATTGTTTTTCTCGACTTTTCACTGTGGTGAGTTGGTATTACGGCGAGATGTCCAGTATTCAAACCAGCAATGGGTATTTTGGGCGAGAGAGTTTTATCTCAGAAGGCTACTATTACCCACTGTAAACCCACCTTATCTAAGATAATAATAATACAAAACAAACTATAAATGGCATGTGCAATGGGGGGTCTGCATGGGACTTATGATTTAAAACAATATAAATTAAAAGTGAGATGGGAGATGATTAATGTTGAATGGTGGACATTGTCAGTGAATAATGACCATTAAAGTGACTTGTGCAGTAAATTTAAGTGATTAAGTTAGTCAGTACTGTAGTGGTAGTGGGAAGTTGGATGGTAGTAATGATTATTTAAACATATTTAACATGTAGCCTACTTTAATGTGTCATTTAGGGACTTATCACCAAACGTACTGTGAAAAATAGTTTAATCTTTTTTTTATATGATTACATAATGATTATGAGGCCAAAGTGCAATAAAGCTAACATTGAAAATTGTAGCCATATTGCTGAATGTATTGAAGATCACCAGACTCTTGCTTTTTCAATTTATATGGCTTGGATTTCAACATGATTGATTGATTGATTGATTGATTGATTGATTGATTGATTGATTGATTGATTGATTGATTGATTGATTGATTGATTGATTGCAGAATGGGTACAGTTCAAGGAAAGTAGGGCTACAGGTCAATACATCTGCTAAGAGGATAAAACCAGAAAAAGCACTAAGACTTGTTTACATAAGGGTCCTCCATTTTCAATTCATCAGAACATTTAAAGACAATACAAACATACACTTTATGCAAAAAATAAATAAAATAAAATCATATACACGGTTAGAAAAAGGGAAAACGTGTACTACAGTATATAAATATGTGTACGTTTCTTTTTGTCAGTTTTGAATTGCAGTCGCCCGTATAACACACACGTTTGGTTTGGTTTGAAACTATTGTTAAATAACATATGGCTGACAAATGATGAGCTTATAAACAGGCCTCTTTATAAGTCATTCTAGAAATTGGAATCTGGACATGACTGATCTTTTAATGATTGTTATAGATGGGTGTTTCCAACATCATGACTCATCCACTTAGTCATTTGAAATATACTCATAATATTATGCTCCTGACCTATACGTCTTACGCACAATCCTCATGTGGCTCAATAGAAATGCTTTCTATGAAGGCCATAATGCATTAATAAAATGGAATTCATTGCTTAACATTGTAATGATAGTTGTTGAAATAGTACATAGAGATTCACAATGCTTTATAATATCATAACACAAAGCATTTAATAATGTGTTGGCAAACTCAGACATTTTTGTCATGTAAAAGTACAATATTTGCATCTGAGATGTAGGGGAGTAAAAGTAAAAGTACTGGAAATTCAAAATACTCAAAGTACAAATACCTCAAACTTGTACTTAAGTACAGTGCTTAAGTAAATGAACTTTGTTACTTTCCATGCACCAGTGGATGTCTAGATCAGTTGTTATGGGTTTGAGTGTCGGCAGACCAGCAAGTAGAGAGTTGCAATAGTCAAGCCTGGAGATGACTGACTGAGGCTTGTATTGTATATAGACTGGTTCCCAAACTTTTTCATGTCAAGGACCCCCAAATTGACACCAATTACCCTGCGGACCCCCATTTTAAAATATACACCTAGGACCCCCGTTACAGACACATTCTTATGGCTCTAGCAGTGATTCTCAACCATTTTAATTTGAAGGACCCCCAGTTTGACATGCATTAGTCTACAGACCCCTATTTCATTTTCTATCATTTCTATCTCTGGGACCCCCAATTTATTTTTGTAAAATCAATGTTAATTTAACTGGACCCATTAGGGTCCATTTGGTTCCATGTGTACACTCTCAGAGTTACAGACCCATAAGGGTCCATTTGGTTCCTAACTATCATTTAGCTGGGGACCCCCTGGAACTCCCTCAAGGACCCCTGGCGTTCCCCCGGACCCCACTTTGGGAACCACTGTTATACAGACTGGTTATGATCCAAAAGCTTGTTCTTTGAGAGATTGTTCAGAGTTCTTGTTGTCGGATGGGTCAAGAGAAGGTTTCTTGAGGAGAGCTGTAACTCTATCTGACTTGAAGGCAGATGGGATGCAGCCCTGATGTGTTAATGGTGTGGTTATGAGTGGGAGTAGATCAGGGCAACGGTCTGGAAGATCAAGGAGGGGTGGAGGAAGATAGGAGGAAGAGCTTCTGATATTATATCTCTGCTGTTGATAACTCCAAATTGTAAATTTTTCGGGATATGAAAAATATTAAACTTTCGGGAAATGAAGAATGAGAGAGTTCAACTGATGAGTTCAACTGATTGGTCAGTTTTGAGCCACTTCCTTTCAGCTTCCCTGAGACATGTTCGCTCAGCTCTGAGGGTTTCAGATAACCAAGGAGCTGGCAGACCCATGCTTGGAGGAGAGAGGGCAGTGACGATAAAGACTGATGTAGTGTTAGGAATGAGGACTTGAGGAGTTGCAGTCTGTAATTGAGACTAGGGGCTCCATTTTCGTCACTGCTAAACCCCTTATCCCTAAACTTCTTTGCCTTATTTTACTATTTTGAAAAGCATTTTGAATAGTTAAAATGGCCAGTCTACAAGCTCACAAAGTGTCTATGTAGATTGGCCATTTGAACTATTCAAAAATGTTTTTCAAAATAGAAAAAAAAGACAAAGAAGTTTAGGGATAAGGGGTTTAGCAGTGACGAAAATTGAGCCCTAGGGAGGGGAAGAAATCAGTGGATGGAAAAGAGGAGAGGAGAGAATAAAAGAGAGCGCATGTTCCACCCATGGTGACAGAATGGACAGAGGTTTGGATAGGTTTAGATGGGAGAGAGAGAGAGAGAGAGAGAGAGAGAGAGAGAGAGAGAAATATTTTACAAAGTGGTGGTCAGAGACATGAAGGGGAGTAACAGAAAGGATAGAGGCGGAGAGAAATATAGGTCCAATACATTACGGGAGGTTGAATGAGGATAGAAGAGTGGTAGCGTGAAGTCTGTTGGTAGGTTGAGGTCCACTAATGAGAGGAGTGCCATCTCCTGGGAAGGAGCTGATAAGATTATCCTGCTCTCCAAGGAAATCCCCAAGTTGACTTGCGGAACGATAGAGCACAATAATAAAAAGAGGTACAGAGTGTGTAATTGAGGAAAAAGTATGAAGTTCATGTGTGAAAAATGAAAAATAAGAAACATTAGGAGGCGCACAGACATTTCACTCGGGATATGGTCAACCTGGTCCAGAAAGCCTGGGAGAGTGGATGAAGTTGCAGGGTAGTACTTCTTCAACAGGAAAAACACCCGCACACTGTCTTCAATTGCAGTGAAAAACTTTAATTAAGGGAGCAGCAACGTTTCAGCCTATTCGGCCTTCATCAGGCAATCTTTATGATAAAGATTGACTGATTGCTGAAATGTTGCTGCTCCCTTAATTAAAGTTTTTCACTGCAATTGAAGACAGTGTGCGGGTCTTTTTCCTATTGATGTTGTCGGGTGTTTAACCCTCTCCTACGCACCTGTCACAGTAGGTGTGCAAAAGCCTTGCTTTTTTTAAGTTAGTACTTTTTGAATTAATATTTGAAACTTTAGGTCAGTATTTTGAAGGCTTTTTTAGAAACAGAATAATCCTAAATGGGTTAAAGAATGTCTTGCCGATGTAACGTTGCAGGTCTAATAAAATGGTAAATATAACACCATTATCCAAGGCACTTTACAGAATTTGTGCATTACATTCACACACTGATGTGGAGGAAACCATGCAAGGCATCAGCCTGCACATCGGGAGCAATCTGGGGTTCAGAGTCTTGCTCAGGGACAATTCGACACTAACTCTAGGGGAGCCCGGGTTCAAACTGGGAAACCTTGCGGTTGCCATCCGTTAACTCTACCCCTGTGCCATTGCCGCCCCCATAATAATAATAATGTTGTTCTCTTGTACGGTGCAATATTGTCCACACAAAACCATTTTCAAATTCAGTATTTATTGATCTAGAGTGATCAGAAACACTAGCTGTAGTACATGATGGAGCAGAATATTCAAACAGCACCACTACCCTACATAGTGGAGCACACTATTCAGACAGCACTTGTACACTGTATTGTGAATCAGCACTATAACTGCTGCAAGGCTGAAACCAGATCCCCACTCCTCACACCCGGAATCTCATTCCCCTCATCCAGCCAGTCCACAGTAACGTCTGTAATCAGATCATGTCCAGCACCTGCACCTAACAGGATGTCTGCAGTCATTTTCACATCATTTGCATCACAAGCCTTTGCTGGGGCAACAATGTCATCATGCGTATGGTAGAGTAGAGTTCATCGTCTTGTGATGAAAATATATTTTATTATTCCCAAAGTGTCATCCACTCAACTACCTAATGTCCGAATCAACCAATCAGCGACCTACTAACCAATGTCGATATTTTATAATACAGCAGCTACTTAGTTAAATTTTGCAGCGTATGTGTAACACAACAAAGTTGGAGTTTTTAAAGGTTTCAAACATTGTAATTTACACTGGAATGAAGATTGGAATAATGTGTGGATGGCACAGTAAGGGAATGCTTTTACAATGTCTTCGTTTCAGAAACCAGGGTGGAGACAGATGTGCAACCTTCTTTAGAAATCGTTGCTGTCGGGAGGAAACCACCTAACTCCATTTTTGAGTTTTTGTTTAGCTTTTCTCCTTTTTTTTCATAAATCAGTACTATTGAACACCCTTTATGTCTGTGTGTTGTTTCGGAAATATTGAACCAATGAAAAGTATTAAAAAGCGCTTCAGACAAAACCTCTTAACTACATTGGACCCTCAAACAGCTAACTCCACTACCTCCCCCCACTCTAGGGTGACCAGACCCAAACTGTTCATTTGAGGGACAGAAGTATTGTGTGGGACAAGTGGGGAAACGGGACGAAATTCAAATATAGCAAGAATAGCAGATCTATAGTAGATCAGCTATTTTTGATATGACAGTACATGCAATGTGGCCTTCTGGAGTGAGTGTGGAAATATAGTGGCCCTCTCCATCGTCAAAGTTGCCCACCACCACTGCTTTAGCCTATAACCTATAGGGAATAATTATCAAAAGAGACAATGAGAGAGCTTTACAACAGAAAGCTGACTATTAGGGGACTAATTAGGGCATTTGAACATTGATGCCTGCCAGTCACAATGTGGGACAGGGTCTCAATATGTGGGACACCTAAAAAGTCTTGGAAATGAGGGACTGTCCCACACAAAGAGGGACATCTGGTCACCCTACCCCCCTCTCATGCAATTGGCAATATATAAAGTCACAACAACACCAACATGACGAGGCAGCATTGCTTTGTTTTCAAAATATAAGGTTTTCTTAATTTCCGGGAAAAAATAAAATTTTAATTTTCTGAAGAATTTACATTTTGGAGTTAAGTGGTGGTTTCTTCTTGACAGCAGATAAATCAATATGCTGATCAAGATGATCCATGCTGTCAATAAAAAAAAAATACCTGTCTGAAGTGGTGCAACACACCCACTGTTGGTACCAGCCAGGCACCAGTCACCAGGCACCAGACTAGTTTGTAGGAGTGGTTTGCACCACTCAAAAACTAACTAATTCTGTTCTCCTTTTCCAGCCTTCCAGCATGGCTGAGAGGACGCTGGAGCCGGGGCCTGTCAGTGTCACTGTCAGCATCCCCATGGAAGAGACCAAACTCCCTGGCACCCCTCAGGAGGCGTCCCTGCTGACCCACCTGAAAAAGGTGGAGAACCACATCACCGAGGCCCAGCGCTTCACCCATCTCCCCCACCGCAGGGCCGTGGACCTGGAATTCACCGAGCTCTCTTACACCATCCGCGAGGGTCCCTGCTGGCGGAGACGTGGTACTTACTACATGTTCAGCTTTAACAGAAACAGTGTGGGATCAGGCAAGCGTCGGTCGCGAACGATGGTCAATATGTCTGAGCAGAAATTTAGGACGGAACGATTTAAGTCCCATGCATCCTCTCTCCCCCTCTCTGAAGGAAGTTATAAATTCGCATAAATTTAATTAATTTCGTGCTCTATTTACACACTCTCACACACGCACAGTCGTGTGTGTGCACTCGGCGCACGCGCACACACACACACACACACACACACACACACACACACACACACACACACACACACACACACACACTCAGAGTGTCTCAGAGTTCCGCCATGTTGTTGCAGGCTGTAGCTTTGCTGTGCTCAGCAGAGTTTTAGACATAGGCTAGTAAATAATTTACATTCACAGGCTGGCACACTGCTTCCTGCCCTTTTCTTTGTGTTCTCTGACAATCGGTTATGGTACAGAAGAAGGCCCCGTGATTGATCATCTGCTCATGCAATATGAATGGCATCTTAAACTCACCAATCTTATTCATGAGGAGACTTTGAGTCTCCTGCCTTGAGTACTAGGGTTGGTATCCTTGTAAAACAACACTCAGAGTCAAGGGTGTTACACATGGGGAGTGTTAAAACGTGCCTCTTGTTCATTTTCAATGAGACCTCAATGAGCTTTTTTTTTAACGCTTGCGTTATCGCGCCCCCTCTTGAACAGACCTGGAGCAGACCTGTCACTGATCCAGGCAGCAACGTGTGTGTTTAACACTCCCTGTGTGTAAAGCCCTTAAAACGACCTATTGTATACCATAATAGGGAAGGGAAGTGGCACTTGAAAAGGAATTTATATTTACTCTCTCGGTGTAACCTTTTGAAAGGGCGTATGATGTGATGCTCAGCATTTTTTTCCAATCTTGTCTGATATTAGCTTGCATTTTGGGAGCCAAACAAGTGATTGTTTGTTCACCCATTGTGAAACCCATGTCAGTGGAGATGACAGGTGAATTGAGGATGAGCCTTAAGATATTGGCTGGAAAGCCAGCGCGGCAGGACGTTTCTGCGCACTGGTCGATAGACAGACTTTGTTGGTACTGAAGCATTGTGTTTCCTCTGAGCTCTGGTCCAAATCAATCAGTGATTCTCCCTTGTTGTTTACTCCGTCTCAGCAGGGTGTCTGCCTCAGCTCATTTGTCTGATGGCGTGTGAAGTGGAACTCACTAGGGTTTAATGAGAGAGTTCTCGTAAAGGAAGGTAGCTTGTCATTTTGTCCACGGTGTTTACAATCTGACTGCCCCCCCCCCAGCACCACCACCACCATGACTGCAACCATCTCTAGGTCACCTTCAACACACCATCTAACCCTCCTCTTCCTCTAGCAGGGTCTGTGCTAGCCCCTCCTATGCACACCTTTGTGTGTTTTATCACAGAATGTGATGATTTGATTGGCTGAGCATGTGTGTGAGGGATGTGTGTGCTTTTTGCTTCGCTCATGGTCTTCCTCTTAACTTTAGATCAAACCACCAGATCACGACGTGGTGTGTTCTGATGCACTTGTTGTTTCTGTTTCTGTCAGTATACAGTACACTCCCTCATTCTGCTTTTATCAAACTAAACTGATGCCAGGACATCAAGCTGTAGCTGATAGAGGGAATTGAGCATTGTGGTACTGACTGTGTTGTGGTGTTATTGATGGGAGAGAGTGGAGACACACACCTCAGGAGTACTAATTTCAAAATAGAGAGAACTATTGCACCATGCAGAAACTAAATTAATGTATGTATGATTTCATCAAAGAACAGGACCGGCAGGTACTGTACAGTTGAAGACAGTCAGCAGAGATATGTCTTGTAATGAAAGAAAGGGAAAAAAAGAATGATGGTGGAATGAGCTCAGGAAGGTTATAGGAGATATGAGCGGCCCCCCCATCTCTTCGTCTCTTTTTATAGCCTCTTCCTGGGGAGGGCAGCCATTTATCCCTGTCATTATGAAGTCACCATGGCCTCCTTTGATGTTGAGGGTATTCTCCTCCCAGGGGAGTTTACTTGGTAGTGTAACACAAGCCATGAAAGGGAGAGGGAGGCGAGAGAGAATGTTTCTGCGTGCGTGCGTGCGTGCGTGCGTGCGTGCGTGCGTCTTCTTGCAGGTCAGCATTTTGTTATTTACTGTTGGCTGCAATGCCAGCTACTCTCAATAATATGGAGATTGATGTTTAGATATACATCATCAATTCACAGTCATTTCCGTAGAATGTTTATGAACATTAATTCCTGTGGATTTAGCATATATCAATTAAAAATATATGCACTAAGCATTAACACTAGTGATGAATCTCATATTGACTAATTTAACAGTATGGTTACACTTAGGCACCAAATTAACCAAATTAATGCGTATAATAAGTGAGACCACAGTGAAACGGTCGGAAAGCACAGCGTGACGGTCGGAAAGCACTGGGACAGATCATCTGTATGCAGCACGCACCACCAAGGCACGACTAGTTTCTCTGACAGGGCTATGCTCTGCTGTCTCTCTGACTGGAAGCCCTTTCTGATGGATGTGATAGCAGCGCAGAGGAGAGGAGAGGAGAGGACAGGAGGAGGGGCGCCGCCATTAGACTGCTTTGCCTGATAGTGTGAGGGTTAGAAGGGGCCGGAAACTCTGCTGGGACACCAGTAATTATACAACCTGAGAGAGGAAGAGGAACCCCGGCAGACGGTGCTAAAGTGAAGAGATATAGATATAGCTAGGCACTATAGCCCTGAACACTAACACTAGCACTCGTACTGTGTACTGTAGCTCAGCGGACCCTCCTCTATCACATGGCAAGGCTGATGTAGTCTGACTGTGGGGAACGTTTTATTATATCATCCACATAACTAATATACATATCCACAATCTGTATATATATCCATACACAGCCAGCAAACCTCTGACATCACTCGGACTCAGACATAACCATGATAATCAAACCCGATACGCCCATAGGCAGGACTATGGCCATGTCACCCTGACTCAGACATAACCATAAGATGGGATGGCCGTGTATCAGGCCAGAACCTCTAGTATCCTATATAATCCATATCTATAGCCATATAGTATAATCCATTCGTCATTTAATGTGGACAGGACTCATGGTTGTAGTAGCCTCTACAAGGTTATTGAACCCCTCGCTGCACCACCACCACAATAACGCCAAAACATATGAAAAATGGAGGTCAGCTGTTTTGTTAGAATTGATATTCAATTGAAAACCCAGTCCTTATCCTGAAGCTGCTGGCTTAAGCTTGATTTATACTTAGTTGCACGTTGGGGTCTCACACTGAGTGACCATAGCACCGCTTGTCCTTTAGCATCATTGATTGATTGATTGATTGATTGATTGATTGATTGATTGATTGATTGATTGGTAATTGTATTAACAGATTGCAGCATGGGTACTGTACAGTTCAGGGAAAGTACAGATCAATACAAAGTCTGCTAAGAGGATAAAACCAGAAAAAAAACACTAAGACTTGTTTACATTAGCATTGTCAATTTTCAATTCATCAGAACATTTAAAGACATACACATAATATGTGTATGTCTTTAAATGTTCTGATGTATATTGTACACTTCTATGCAAAAAAAGAAATCATCATAGTTAGAAAAATGGGAAAAGGTGTACAGTATAGAAATATGGGAGACTTTAACTTTTTTTTTACAGGGGGACAGTTTTGCAGGAGTCTAGGGATTGCAGTTGGGTCATTTCTGATACTTCCGTGACCGTGGAGAGCAAAGGTCCGTTTCTCAGTGGATTTGCCATCTATGAATGTTAAATAACAAATTGAGCGCCCATGCCCCTCACAAAAATGCAAGCCAGTTTGACTTTGAGGGTAAAACACTGGATTTGCTTTGTGTGTATATTTATTATGCAGACACTCATCCAATAGTAACTTACAAAGTGTAAGAGTGTAGTAAGAGACAACAACCCTTGTCCACCAAACAGGGTGTCCTGTGAATTCAACCAATAAACTGACAGCATGATTCTTTGAAGACGTTATCGCTTATGTTCCAATCTTATTCCACCAAGGAGCACAGAGTTCAGGGAATTCAAAACAATCCGAAAATGTGCAGATAGCCTCCAGATATTCCTCAAAAAAAGAATCACAATGTGATAATGTGAGAGGAATGCATGTTCATGTAAATATAGTAATTATGATGGTGAATGGTTAATAATCCCATGTATTTTTACTGTGCCCCTTAATTTCTAGTGAATTATCACTTTCTAACATCAGTCTTTCTGAACATCTCTTTTGCACGGCTATGTGCGTCTCATGGGCTTATAACCGCTTAAAACCCTATTATGCTTAGTTGACTGAAGTCCCCTAGGGCTCTATACTAGTCGATGCCCGCCTTTTCCCCCCTCCAAATCACTTCTCCGTAAAAAATACCACATCTACAAGCTCACAAGACGCTTTGGTGACACGTCGTTGTGACGTGCTGTGAACTTGTAGATCTGCTATTTCCACCCATTGTTTGCTCCAGGATAGGGGCACAGTCAACAGCTAGAGCTGCTCTGACATCACTCACCACATCTCTGATGCTCTGCTGCTACCGCCAGTATATGATGCAGTAGACATCCTGCTGTGTCATACACTATGCACCACCCCGCTATTGTTTCTGTCGCTCTGACGTTTATCTGATCACAACATTGGCTGTAGGGCATACAGTCCAAAACGCATCCAATCAGAATGGTAGTTTATCTCTCTACATAATATTAAAAGAATTGTGATTCATGATGGTGTTTTTGAGTTCCATCCAAGTTTCATCAGAGCCTTGACAGACTTGAGAGACTTCCCTTAAAGCTGCCAAATCCTCCTAAGTGCAGCAAATGCATTCTCTGGAGAGGCTGTGTTTCCACCATATCAGATTTGAACCACTTAATTACCCAGACAATATAATTTCCTTGCTTGGGGATTGTTTCTGGACTTGAATTTGTACATATGTACAACACCCACAAACTATAGCTTGTCCCATGTCAGCAAATCGACTCTTGAGGATATATTTTGGAATATGAGTGAGTAAGTCTGGAAGTTTGAATAATGCAGCGTATTGTACAAATAGAGATTATTATTATTTATTTATTTTCTAGGTTGAGTGATAACCTGTGTGTTTCAATTTAATTTAATTCTGCATTATTTAATTGTTCTTTTTTGCAATTAATGTTCAATTTAAAGATTGTAGGTCATCATCCCACAAAGTGAAAATGCATTACTCAATGAGAGCAAGATGTTGGCGATCAATAGACACATTAGACAGTGAATCTTCGTCCTGGTGGCTGTCCCTAATGGAACAGCAGATGTCAAAATGCTACTCTGGCTTTATGTTTACATAGTAATCGTCTATGACATAGTGAATAGCTGAGATTTCCCCCTCCTCAGGTTTCAAAGCCCTGCTCAAATGTCTGTCAGGAAGGTTCAACAGCAAAGAGCTGATTGGCATCATGGGACCCTCCGGGGCAGGCAAGTCCACTCTGATGAACATCCTGGCTGGGTACAGGTGAGACTGCACCGCGTGGTGCCATTACTCTTCAATGTTTATGAAGAGATGTATTTTGTTCATGTATTATCGTCTTATTATCGTCAAGACCTTCAATTACATAGCTACTCTCCTTTTTTGCTTAGTTTTTGTTTTCACAAATATGCATGGTGATGGATATGTAATTTGGCTGTGGCCTGTCTGTCGTGTCTATTTGGACACAGGGAGACAGGGATGAAGGGACAGATCTTTGTGAACGGCCGACCACGAGATCTAAGGACCTTCAGGAAGATGTCCTGTTATATTATGCAGGATGACATGCTGCTGCCAAACCTCACTGCACGGGAGGCCATGATGGTGAGGCCACTTAAATTCACCACTTTCTACCATGTCATCATAGCCAGAAAAAAAAAAGCTAAAATAGCAGCTCTACAGGTTCATATGTCATGATGCAATGCATTGTGAGCATATTGTAGGTTATCTGTTTTCGAAAAAAACGTATATAGGGCTTAAGACAAGTGTTTAAATTCCATGTTCAATGATCATCCATAACCTCAAGATCCTATGCTAAATCATATCCTTCTTCCAGGTCTCTGTCAATCTGAAACTGAATGAGAGCATGTTGGTGAAAAAAGAACTTGTAAGTTTGAACTTATTATTAGTTTGACATACATATTACAAAATGTTAATAATTCCTAACAGTAAATGCCAGTTCTAGTTCATCTGCTTTGAATTGTATCTATAGTCAGACCAGAGCTTGATCAGCGAGAGAGACAAAGAGAGAGAGAGAGAGAGGGGGGAGGAGAGGGAGGGAGGGAAAGTGATAGGGGAGCGTATTTCACCCACGCAATGCCAGGGACTGAAACCTGAATGCACTGATCGACATATTGCATGTTGTCAGTGCAATAACACCGGGAAGCACTGTGTCTTCTGCTTGTATTATCCTGTACAAATGTCCCACAATTCCACCTCTCACCTCGCAGGTGAATGAGATTCTGACTGCTCTTGGACTTCAGGAGTGTGCCCAGACACGAACCATCTCCTTGTCAGGCGGTCAGTGTAAGAGGCTGGCAATTGCGCTGGAACTGGTCAACAATCCTCCAGTGATGTTCTTTGACGAGCCCACCAGGTACACTATAGGAGATAACGTATTTTATCGCAGATCTTTTACCACAGTTACGACAGTAAAGTGTTAATTTACCTTAGTGTCATTTGGACCCTTGTGAGTTAATTTGGAGTTACATTAAAGACAACTCCAGACTAAATAACATGGGCATGCTTTCCTACTTATATTGATCCCAAATAACTTCATCATCATACCCGGATGTTTTGTGGGAACGCCTACTGAGTGGCAAAAAAATACTTTCTGGCCTTGACAGCCCTTACATCCAAACAGAAAGGTCCTATCTGATTGCATTAAATGATGTTAAATGACGGTAAACTCACTTTGCCATACGCATTGCCACCCTCTATTTTGCAGAATTTCCCCTGTCGTGCAGTTTCCCCAGTCAGCCGCCCTCAAACCATAGAGCGGAGCTCATAAGCATATCGCTTTTACGCTATTTGTTACGAGTTGCCCTTTAACCAATTAAAACCAAGAAAGCATGTGTCATTTTAGTTTTTAGCTATATAGCAACATACGAAAATCTTCGAACATTGGTTTACTTGTGAAAAATAGTAGATATACAAGTTCACAGCACGACAATTTGTGCCAGGCTGCGAGCTTGCATACCTGCTATTTTTTTAACATTTTCTTTTATAAAAAGGTGTTTGAATACATTTTTAAAGACAAACTTTCTCTTCTGGGGTCACTGGCACAAAATATTTTCAGATAGGACTCATAGGAGTTCTGTGGCCAAATACAGTACATTCTTGACACGGAAAGGTTTGAGAACTATATACTGATTTACAAGGCATCTGTAGAATCGGCCTCAGGTCTTAATGGAAGTGTTGGTTAACATCCAAACTAATTTGGCATCGGTCCATCTCTCTCCACTTGTTTGTCTTTATGTCTTTTGGCCTGCTGACCCGCCCTGTGTCCCTGTGTCCCTGTGTCAGTGGTCTGGACAGCGCATCCTGCTTTCAGGTGGTTTCCCTCATGAAGTCTCTGGCTCAGGGCGGACGGACAATCATCTGCACCATCCACCAGCCCAGTGCCAAGCTGTTTGAGATGTTTGATAAGGTCATTTGTGCTGGAATTTGCAATTTATTTTTGTTTCTTTTCTACATTTTGTTTTCAATTTGTATTATTTAAAAAAAAAAACGTTCTAAACAAAAGCAACATTTTTCATGAATTAAAAGCAAATTCAATTTTATTTTCAGTAAAAGAAGAAAGTCCTGAAGAAAATAAATGACAAAAAATCTAAGAAATTCCATAAATTAGAAAACAGATGTTTTAAGTAGTAGTGAAAATAGTCGATCTACAGGCTCACAGTGTGGCGCAAAGTGACTTTTTCCGAGTTTGTAGATCTGCTATTTTCACTAGTTTGGGTCCCGGGGAGACATCAAGTTTCTCTTTTGAGTCATGGGCTAAAAGGTTTGGGAACCACTGCTGTAAATGATAATGTAATTAATGCTCTATATTTGGCCTGTTGGCATCAGTCAGATATAGCTCTCCATTAAGCCTGATTTATATTTTGTCATACACTGGTGCCGTGCACTGAAAATAGCAGACCTCCAAGCTCACAATGAGTAGCATCGCAACACAGCTGCTAGATCTGCTAGATCTGCTATTTTCTCCGCAGGACACCCACCCACCATTGTATGCTGGAGTACAAATTAACCATTAGCCGTGCTGAGGTTCAGACGTACTTTACTTATACATAAAATGTATTTTTCTAGGCGTGTTGTTATGTTAGGTGTTATGTTAGGTCATACATTATACAGTGAGTCTGTCTTTGCATGCTGAGCTGAGTTGTTTACTGTGTATCTGCCCTGTCCCCCC
>OOFJ01139207.1:4352-16104 GCA_900323375.1 Benthosema glaciale
CTTCTAATCCTTGTAATTGGGGTGTTTGGCTACAGCATGCTTCGTTATTAGTTTGGATGATTCCAGCAGTTGATTTGAGATTAGGTTTATCTGTCTCAACAGTGCTTTTACATTCTTACAGTTGAAATCCAAAGTTCCAGATAATGTAATAACTTCTATTTACTGAAAGGAGTCATAACTCTTCATTTCCAGTCCTGTGATGAGGCCCTATATCTCTTCATGACATGCAGAGGTACTTTAATCACACCCGTGGCATAATCCTCGGGTCTGTTTACTGTCTCCCTCTGAGGATAACACACATTTCCTTCAGCGTACAGAGCAACAGTCTCAGGCTTCATACACACATTTCAAACGAGCATTCTATGTTCCGTCTGTTTCATGGCCGCCTCAATGCTTTTCCAATGGAAGTCACGTGGTTTGACCAAACACTTGTGTTTGATTTTCCCCCTCCCCCCATCGAACTCAAGTGTTTGGTCAAACCACGTGACTTCCATTGGAAAAGCATTGAGGCGGCCATGAAACACCGACGGAACAGAGAATGTTTGTTTGATATGTGTGTACAGAGCCTCACAGGCTGCTGGGAAGAAGTGTGCATTCCAGGTAGGATTAAGGAAGCAGCGGCCAGCAGCAGATAAATCCGTTTCAAGTCACCTGACTGCTCATTAAAAACGTTCCCACCAGGCGGCCGAGCCGCCTTAACAAATCCAGGCCGACAGGGCTAACGCAGACCGTGGCCCTGCGTGACCTTTGGGACCCCTATCTCTACCACAACACCCGACCATCTTTACATTACAGACACTCAAATATATATCAAAGAAGTATATGGTAATAACAGACATGTGCACATCATCGCTGTCGGGCAGAAACCTTGTCTCCATGTTTCATCTTATGTTTTTTCATAAATAACTGCCCGATTTTATCCGTTGATGACAATAACCTATAACTGAGCTGTGAGTTGTGAGCTTACTAGAAAATGTTCAGTTTCGCCAATAACATGCCTAAAATCAAGTGTGTCTGTGGGTTTTATAAATATTTACCAATGAATAGGTTAAATAACTACACTGGATTATTTAGAACAGTTTCTTACCCTTTCCTGGAAAGAAAAGTAAAGGTTTTGGACATGTTTCCGCCCAACAACGATTGCATGTGTTAAGTGAAGTCAAGTCACCTTTATTTGTATAGCAGCACCCAAGTGCTTTTCATTCATAAACAGCATCATATAGACCTCAACATTAGAGACCACGTGTGTGACCATGCCAAGTGTAGTCTTCTGAGCTTTTTCTGTGGTTCATTAAAGGGGTGAAGTGGGACCATCTTTCCTAGTACAGGACAGTAAATTCCAAAATGAGACTTACCGTCTCCCCCGCGGGGCCATCCTTCCCAGCAGGACCATCAGGACCAGTCAATCCCTGATGAGAAATCAAGACAGTTATGCATAATTTGTTTGCATTCAGCAATTTGATCTCCAGTCTGTAATATGATGTATTCCTCCATCCTAATAGCACTATATCCAAGAAATATTACTGATTGTTTGAATACTGAAGCAAGGAAGTGGACCCTTTCGCTGTTTTCAGCCTAGCAACAAGGCAAGGCATTTTATAATGCATTACATCACATTTAAAGTCATACAATTATAATAAAATGTAAAAGTGTAACAGGCCATGGGGTAATTATAGTTATCTTATGTGTCTCTACAACTTTATATTGAAATTGAATGCATTAGCTGATCAATTCACCCAAGATCTTCCGAATTGAAATAGGTTCAGGTAGATTGAAATGTTGTCCATATTCGTTCATGCGGTATACTTAATACTATAGAGTACGGTATACTGTAGTTTGACGAGTCTGGCGATTCAAATCTCTTCCAAATATGGCTGTTCTATCCAAGTGTGTGGGAATATTATTATTATTTTTATTTTTTAGAGTTGAATACTGAAACATAATATGCATATTGTTTGAACATGTGAATGTGCATGATTGTGTGTCCTTGGCAGGTGGGGGTGGCAGTGTTTTGTTTGTGTGACAAGTCTGTATGTCTACTAGTCACTTACGTCCACCCCTGGCAGTCCTGGCAGGCCTGGTATTCCTGCTGCCCCTGGTATCCCGGCTTTTCCTCTGGGTCCCTACAAGAACAAACATTTATACACAAACCCTGAGTGTTAATTGTACACATTTCCGAATTACAAAGAGACAAATAAACAGTATACTGAGGATTTGTATGTTGTAAAGTCACTGTGTAATGCAGTTGAAGAGAAGATGTTTGGTAACTCACAGCTTTCCCAGCAAGTCCAGCAGGGCCATCTTTGCCCTGTCAAATACAATGTGACATAAAAAGTTAATGTCTCATTAGTTAATCAATGTTCCAAACTTATTTTCACTCACTGTATATTTTCTGTAAAACTACATCAGTATACTTTAAACTGGCTTTACTCTATGAAAACGTCCTGGGATATGAGTGCCTTATTGGTCTGTTGCGTTTGAATGCCCACAATAAATTAGGGCAGTCAAATGTTTTTTTTATCAGATTATCACGGCTTAAACATTAATCATGATTAATCACCATTCAAACTATATCCAAAATATGTCCTTTTCTTGTGGGAACTCTCTAGCTCTCTCTCCATGTCTCTCTATCTCTTGCCCCATTGTCGTGCTATGTGATTTGAGCCGCAACCTATATAAATTGGGCAGCCTTTTATGGCAATAACCGACTTGTGTTTTTTCCCCATCAAGATTAGGCTAGATAGGGCTTGTGTTTCCATCTCATTTCCATCTATCAGCCATCAGATACTAGAGCAATGACTAGTGCAGAGTGGATGGGATTATGGGATATGGGGCAGGTCATCTGAGCCAGGGTTCCCAACCTGGGGGTCACGAGTCACGACCGCTCTGGGGGGTGCCAAATTATTCTGGCGACCCCAAAAAAACTCTTTTTTGCAACTTAATGGCTGGAAAATGGAAATTAACAGTTTACATAGTACACATAGTACATGCAAAACTTTCGTTAATAATTATATCTGGTTTCAGTATTTATTTATGATGTATTTTCTCTATTATTAAGGTTATTGTAACGGCCAATTTGCATTGGGGGTGTGGAGGAGGGCAGGGCGGGGGTCACATTTCCAGGGGTCCCCAGGCAAAAAACCCTGATCTAAGCTAAGCATGCACAAATTATTAACATTTTAATTTCACAAACGAATTAACTCGGTCAACTCAGATATTTTGACAGCCGTACTATGAATACATTAAGCGTTTATATATAGACACTTAAAAAAAATCACATTAATCATATCCATTGAGTGGAATATCTGAATTGTAAATGATGAATGGAAATAAAGGAGGCAGTGAGTGAGTCTGGGGTCTGCTTCAGCATGTAAGAGGCTATGGGCGGGGAAAAGTAAACAGTCCTAAAATGAAGCCAGTGCCAACTGGTCACATGATGAAAGCCTCAGGTTGGTTTTGACTGGGGGGCAGTGGGGGGGGTGAGGTGAAATTCTAGATGCTCTCGTAGGGTCAGGGAATGCATGAATGGAGCCTCTGTCTGACTCTGTTGCTTACATTGCTCATAAGCAACAGAAATATCCAGAACTAAAAGGATCTTGGATCTCCTACGCCCGATAAAACAAAATTAGAATATATGTTTTTCTTTTGCTCCCAGCATGAGAATAAATCACTCGCTTGCACCCACATTATATACACTCACACACACAGAAATTACAAACGGAAAAAACAACAGATTAACATAGAGGCTAGAGTTTAACCAGAGCTCTGTTTTGTTTGTGTATAATCCGATTTCCTCTTTCAAATTCCCCAAGGGAATTATAAGGGAAGTATAAAGTAAAGTATAAATAACAGCAACAGCTTTATTGCTCATACATTTTACAAATAAGAATATATTTAAAAAAATAATAATAATAATAAGAAGAAGAAAATAAGTAAAAGACTTCAAACAGAGGCCAGCCGACAGTGCAGACAGTGGGAACTACAGGCAGACATCACTGGATACAACCCTAACTGTGGAGGCCCTTGTCGACGGCCTAATACCCTGGTAGGGATGTCAGGCAGGATGTCAGGCATACGCACTAGTCTCTTTCACTGGTTTGTAGAATTCATACGAATTTTACTAGTCCTTGCCCTTGCCCTGGAGCAGAGGGCACAAGACCGAAGGGGATGGAGGAGTTTCATCAATGGCCTAGCCCTAGGCCCTATATATAGATGCTCCTGAGGGAATTTAAAGGCCTATGTAAGTAAGTTAGTCGCCCTGCCTACCAGCGGAAGGCAGGTACAGTATAGTGTTCATTTTCACCTGTAATCAAATACCCGTAAGGAGGGGCTACGGTTCCAAATGGGAGGAGTCAGAGTAATAAAACGTTATAGCCACAAGTGTATCGCTACTGAACATTTTATACCACTCTTGAGGTCGACTTTGCCATGTTGGGATAGGAAAGACATGTTTGGCCACAGAGTCTGCCTGTGAACAGACCATTGATTTGGTATAGTATATGTATTTAAAATATTCTAGATATGGAACTTCAATAGCGTAACTTTTTTTTGTGTCTTTTGTGACAAATAGAAATCAAGAAATGTATCCTCAATACAAGAAGATAATGAAGAATATATATACTTGATATAGCTATAGCACTAATTTGGGGTAGGCCTGTATACATCATACATGTAATGATGTAATTAGCCTACATTGAAAACTGAGTAAAAACTTAAAGCTTCATCATTCAAAAGCAGGCAGGACAAACTCACATCGGTGCCATCTTTTCCTGCGTCTCCTGTGGGTCCTGGGGGCCCACTGGGTCCTCGTGGTCCGGGCCTCTGCAAAAAAAAAGAAAAAAAAAAAAAGTCCATTCGTCATTATATTTGTCAGCCATATCAGCCATTAATTCGTTTGCCCAAATTGGCTTGGTTGAAAATGAGAGATAAATGAATTAATTTGGCTGGGGAGAGTGTTGGATTTGTGGTATATTATGTAATTAATTAAGACGGAGGTGAATTATAATGAAACACAACCTCACACATTATATTTAATTGAATTCAAGCAGTGTAATTATGAAGCAGGAAACCTAACAATATACATTTTCACGATGGGTATTTAACTAATTAGAAGGATGCAACTCCAGGACGCTGCGTAAAGTAGGACAATTCTATCATTCCACCATGACGCACAGAATACAACAAAATAGAGACATGGGTGGCCGTGGGTCAACAGTTCACAGAACATTACAAACCAAAATAGTTGATCGCATTATTATAACTTTAACAATAATAAACTGCTCTCGATTGAATCAACTACCAGCTAGGTTTCTACAGCATGAACAAGGGTGCCATTGTGCGCAAGCCGCTGATCTCCAGTAGCCTACCCTACATTCCACAGGTTCAGGGAAAACATAACCTCAACTTCATAAACTACTGTGAAAGTCCTAGCCACCTGCAGGCAATTTGGCCCATATAAGGTTCTGAGGGCGATCATAGACATCATAGACCATAGCTATAGGTGCCACCTAGTCTATGCGACGGGGACACATTATCCAGTTATAGGCCTATATATTCATGCACCACGTAGCCTAATTAAAATAATCAATTGCTTAGGCGCACATGCAGGGTCTAAAGCGATAGGCGACTTTAGGATAAAGTCCTGCCATTCGAGCCCATGGAGATATAAAAGTGTCTCATCATCATCATCATCATCATGATCATCATCACAAAATCATAATTGATAGGCCTGGCCCTATTGGACAATAATGCTTTGGGTGGATGATAAGTGATAAGCCACATGTACAACAAACGTTTAGAAACAAAAGCATCAACACACATCAGTTTACCACCTGTATTGGATAGCAGATGACAATGGTTGGATAAGGCAAGCAGCAATCTTACCTGGCCTGAAGATGATGCCAAAAGCTGGCAAAGGAAGAGCACCCCAAGAGCAGAGAACATCGCCATGGCTCCGCTCGCCCCTAAAATCCGATTTTATGCGGAAAAAGTCGACCCCCGTTCCCTGTCCTTGTTCGCTCCCCCCGAAATCGCCACGAAGCGATCCTTCACCTTACTGTGCGCGGCTCCTGAATGGCATTCACGTTGATTCCAGATAAACCCGAGTCTCCAGCCGAAGGGGCTGAACTCAAGCTCGCGTACTGCAGAGAGGGGTGAGGGGGGTGAGGGGATGGAACTGGTGGTCAAAGGACTGGGTGAAGTGATGGGAGAGTGAGGAACCATTTCGGAGCTCACAAAAGTAGGCAGAGCTAAACATTGTAGTGATGGCTCGTGGGGTAGTATTCTAACCAATAAGCTCAAAGGAACACATCTATCCACCCATGAGCAGAAAGCATAGGCTACATACCTGTTAGCCTCGTTCCCAGCCTTACTCATCTGCACACCTGTAGGTTGGATAGGGATATCCAATGAAGGCATTATTAGACAACCATTTCTTTGGGCATAGCCAATGTTTTTTTTTTTTTTTCCAGTTACTATTCCCATTAAATCTTGTTCTTGCATGTGTGTGAGTTCTTTAGGTACAGCTATTCTGAAATACTTCATGTTAAAGTACAAATGAGCAAATGACAAGTTGTTCAGCATTTTATTTATAATTCAACAGGAAATGGGTAGATAGACGTTTCTTGTGTCACTGCAATAAGAACACCAAGCTGAAACTCCTCAATAACAGCAATGTTCACAATCTCCATTTAAAAAAGGTACAGTAGACTCAGTGATTAGAACTACACCCAGAATTGCATGCTGGTCCTGAGATGTGAACTATTAAGTGTATATTCCTTCAGAAAATACTTTGTTCCTCTCTGGTGAGTGTTGCTCCAACCTTAGCTCAATGTATACTGTACTATATAAATTAGACATCATTGAGTGTTGTCACATCACTGAGTCACACTTGACTGTTTACTGAAAAATTGACCCAACATTAGTGTTTGCTTGCTGCTGGGGGTGTAAAACAGCAACAAGAATAAGGAGAAAAAAGCTGCTATCTACCACAGGGTTTTCCTGAGAATTGCAATTCAATATCCTAGGAATGATTTGGGCTTTGGCTAAACATAGACAAATTTCATAAAAATAATATCAGAAAATAGCAGCACTTTATTCTGCCGGTACCAATATCCTTGCATTTACTACATGGTAAAAAGTACTTCATAGAACTCAGCCTTGTAATGTAATCACCATGTTACTATACAGTATCGTGAAGATAAGCATTTCAGATAAATAACTTTTATAGTTAGTACCGAAGATTAAGTGCAAACATGAAAAAATGCATCAATAAATAACGAGACCAAATGAATCATCCTGGCTTGTAAATGGCCACATACTGCTCCTACATAATGTGTTAACAGTCAACCTATCTTTTAAACCAAATCATATCTCAATATTGCCAAGAAGACATACAATCAACCAGTCTTGTTATATTTTTGGCTATGTCGTCTGTTGTTTAGTCTTCTACTTAACGTTTCTGCACGGAAACATAGAAATTGTGCAACATCCGTGGGGGGGCAAAAACCTAGCAATGACATTCAATCATATACCCATTTGACTGTGGACCCATGAAAAACAAACAAAAAAAAAGAAAATCATAAACCTCCATTAGGTTGTGAACCAAAATTATGTTACAAGTATTTAATTTACAACTGATTCTTATCCAAATGAAATGATCAATAAGTGTATCCTGTGTGGATTTTTAACCACTTATTTACCACAATATATAATTAGTTGACCAGGGTTCCCAAAAGCTCTATACTAGGTCCTCTAGTAATTCCTTCTCTTCATTTTCTTCCTTTGTCAAAAATAGTAATTTTCTCCGAATGCTAGGGTTCATGTGGTGAATTTGCCAATTAATGTGTTGATATTAATATTGGCAACTCCGCCAATATTAATAACCTGAATTCTATCCTTCTATTGTGGTGACCTATGCAAATGTGACATAACATAGGAGTCAGGTTAAAAATTGATGAAGTCAGCCTTAATTATTGTAAGGTTACCCATATAGAAGGATATCATTGTCTCAACCCCAGCTACACATCCTGCAACCTGAATTCTGATTTATACTTATTTCTTACTTCTTGACGGAAAATAATCAATACATAAATATTGAAGAGCAAAACATAAGGCCTGGAAACTTTCAATTCATACTCTGTCCTTCGGTTACACTTAATTACTGCTCAAATAGTCCTTTTAATCCTCTAGCCCTATTTACATGAATTCCCCATGTCTTGGTCTGATCCGAGGGGTGTTGACTCTACATCCATTTCCTCAGAGTCTTTCCCATTTGTCTGTTCATTACCACATTTGTCAGAGCTCCTCTGTGTCACGGTCATCGGCACAGTTTCTCTCTCTTCCTTTTTATCCGTCACTTGACTAAAGTCAGTCCTTGGAATTTTCTCCTCCCGCCCAGAGGAAGAAGACGGCGAGTGTTTAGTAGGACCTTCAGGCTTGGTCTTGGTGGGTGTAGACACTGTTGGACTTGTCTGACCAGAGGGATTGTTATTTGAGGAAACTTTCTCCTCTGTCTGGCCATTTGCAAAGTCCCCTGAGGGGCTGGTATTGGACAGTCCCATGTCATCCTCCCTTTTTTTCTTCGGTGGTTTTTCTAACTCTGCCTCCCCATCAGTTTGCATGACTTTGACTGGCTGCTGGGTGGAGTCCTTGAATTTGCTTTCTTTGTTTTCTTCCGTCAAATTGGTCTCCTCTTTTTCCTGCTCATTGTCAGGACTGGTTGACTGATCCATTTCATCTTCATCATCATCCTCCTCCTCATCCTCACAACCATTCCCCAGAAATTCTTCATCAGACTCAACCTCTGCGTTACCATTTCCACTATCAAGTTTAGACTCGGGGGCACCCTTGGAAAATGTGCCTTTGTCTTCACTCACCGTTTTATCAGGTCCCTTCTGAACCTCTGCTGCATTATCCATTCCAGCCAACTCTTCTTTCTGCGCTCCCACTGCCTCTTCGTCTTTGCCTTTAGCCCGTGCAGAAACGTCGTCCCGTCCGTCTCCATTCCCCTCAGACCTCTTCTCTGCTTTCTTGAACCGTTTCTGAGTCTTTCTGGGGCACCAAACAAACTTGTCCTTTGGTTCAAAATGGAGATAAGCGAATCGCAGAAGCTCCTTGCGCTTTTGCTTGTCCAGCACGGCAAACACAAAGTAGTCAAGTACACTTCGTTTAACGCTGCTGAGGTTCTTCTTCACCAGAGTCTCTTCTAAAAAGAAGCGTACAAGCGGTGCCTGATAGTGCTCAAAGCCAAGCTCTCCAAGGCTCTTCAGGATGCGAGTGATGCGCAAGTTGTTGTGCATATTCCTGGAGGACATAAGACAGAAAGGTAGAGGCCGAAATAAACTTGGACAAAGACTTGTGTATTTCTGAAGTAGCTATGGTGAAAATAACTGTGACTAACCGTTCAAGGTTTCCAAAGCGTTCCTTCCAATTCTCTGCACGTTTCACTTCCCCAGTCTTTTTGTCAATCAACTGGATACCGTAAAAGCCTAACATCAGTTCATAGGACTCCACTAGTCTCTTCTTGGCCTCATCGTTCTTCTTGAACGCCTATGGGGAACAAAAATGGAGGACTGAAAATATAGCTGAGATCAAACATAAACATCTCCACAACTTGTTATGGACAGCTCTGACTCGCTCTCCACCAGAACTGTCTCAGTTCAGCCAGAGCTGAGTCATGCTTCTGTCACCCTTTCAGAATTAAATTTGTGATTTATTGTGTTATGTAAGAGTTTATATTACATATATACCAGCTGTTTGCTTGTTGTTGGCACAGTTATGTGCCTCAAACTAGAATAAATCGGTTGCTTCATAGAGGCAAAGGTTGTTTCATAGAGGCGAACGCTCCAAATTGTATATGCATTTTTAGAGGTAAAAATGTTTAATGTGGCTGGAATTATTTCCGTCAATCTCTAATCTGCAGCAATTTTGTCATTGAGTTTTGTTTTAAATCAGTTGAAATGTCAAAATAAAAGGTATTTTTAGTGAAAAAGCTTCAAAAGGTTGTGAGAGAAGCTAGCTGTCTCCACTCACCTCAATCTCCTTCCTGGTGAGTTCTGAAGCCATGTAGTTAACCCCAGGTTCCCGTAGTGGAAACAACCTGAGATGGAGGAGTTGAGAAAAAATGACAAAGTCAGTTAAAGGGAGAACAACAAAACACCCAAATCATCTGTTAGTAAGTAGCCTTGGGAAACAATGGTTCCATGTCATGTGCCCAGGAGGAAGAAGAACCCATCTCCTGTTTCCATAGCGTGAGGCAGCTTGATGTACAAGTATAATACCTGGACATAATAACACTAGCCTGTCACAGAGACTTACCCCAATCCAACCCTTGATGCTAAGTGCCAAGCAAGGAGGCATTGGGTACAATTTATATAGTCTTTATTATGACTTGGCCGGGGATTGAATTGAACACTGAAACATGTAACTTTACAATTTTGTAATTACTTATCCAATTTGGACATTTTGTAGGAGCTGTGAAAAAAACTGAAAATCACAATTCTGTAATATAAGACAGACCAGAACACTGTAATCTTGTCATCAAGCTTGTCTGTACAAAATCTCTGCAGCACTCTGGTGTTTTACATATTCAGCAGAATTATGATGACTCAATGTTATGCAGCTAAATAATACATTGAATACACATAAACGCAGTCTCTTTAATGTTTCAATACAATTCATTGTTCAATTTCTCGAACAATACATACCATTGAATGTAAGAGTGAACTCTCTCCAGTCTCTTGTAGTCTGTTTTCCACTCTTTATGGAATGATTCAACATAGATTTCTATGAAAATGAAACAGACATGCAGAGTGTCATTACAGACATACTTTTTACACAAATGAAAACACTGAGAATACACAAGACAGTCCATTGAGTTACCATCAGGTGCAGAGGGAAATTGGTTGAGGTAGAACTTCAAATTGTTCATCTTTTCCTCTGCGCATTCATCATCTGTAAGGTTCTGCAAAAAGAATATGCAAAAGCATCAGTTTGACGAATAAGATCATGATGACTTAATCTATCATAGATAGACAATTCAGACAATTCATACAATTCACTCACCGGATAACCTCGCCTGTAGTTCTGCATGTCCTTTGCTGCTCTCATGTTTCTGGGCGTATGATGCCACTGCAAAGATATGATTATGAACAAATTATGGCCATCCAAACAGGTTGACTTCACAATTTAAAACATTCACCAGTTAAATAACCATTACATTGTGCATCTTCTTAAGGGTCAGAGTCAATCAATATAATTTTAGAACGAGGTCTATCCTTATTTCAATGCCCTGGATAGCTTGGAAATGGTTTGCAGAGGTGGAGCCCAACATCAGTTCCCAGCCCCGCACCCAAGTCATGCTATTCATACACTAAGTTGATGATGCCCTGGATCAAACCCACAACCTTGTAGACTAAAGCTGAGTGCTCTACCGACCAAGATATCCAGACAATATCAAGCCTAATGGTTGATATTCCATACATTGCACACAAATTGACAGGTGAGTTGTGGTTGGTGTGGGGTAGTTAAAGGACCACTTCACCACTTTTCAACCTATCTTCATATAATTGGTCCTCACTAATGTTCATGATAAAATACCACTATTTCTTTCTACTCGGTCTGTGTCTCATAGCCTGAGGGCTGTGGGCAGTTCAGAAACTGTCATCGTTAGACAGATTTTTTTGAAAAAATATTTATATTTTTATTATCATGAGAACGATGGCTTCCATTTTCACATTGGAACTTTTCAGGA
>OOFJ01139208.1:0-10191 GCA_900323375.1 Benthosema glaciale
ATATATATACTGGGACGTGCGACCATTATAATTATTAAGGTTTATCTATCACGCTTGCGAATTTATGAATCAACTCAACATGTTGGTTAAGGTGAGGTGATCCTCTGACACCTGTCAGTGTCCTCATGGGAGCTCCATCAATTCAAGATGAACAACAAACCCAACCTGGGTTATTATCCCACAGGAGGACCCACACACACGATCAATAGGTTTTGTCTCTTTCAACTTGAACGATAGACTTAAAGAAAGAAAGAAACCAAGGCTAGGGCTGAGTAAAAGAAGATGGAAAGAGATTTCACAGATTCGCTCTTCCCGGGGGCTCAGGAACGAAACATTCATGAATTATATTTTAAAAAAACGGCCCATTCTTATCCTGGTTAGATAAACCACCAACTATAAGTTGATATACGACGCCCCTTTAAGTGAATTGGGCAATATTTGTAACACAGGACAGATTGGCAAGCGTTTTATCAGGATACACCGACCGGTCTATATCTTATAACAAATGAAAAAAATAAATGCATTAATGTAAACTCCCTTCCCGACCCTTACCATGTCTTGTGTGGAACGCCATCCGTCTCCTCTCGGGTCGTTTGGGAAAGTTCCCACTCTACATTCTATAGAACAATTGAGCCATTCGTTCTACTGCTATCGCGTATAGTTGACCCATTTGAACAGACCCTGTTATAATAAGAAACATTGCAGCGATTGATACCACAGCCAAGAGTATCAATAACAACTATGATTGATAAAGTAACCAATATTATTTCCCAATTCCCAGTATGGAATTAAATCTGTAACATGGACATGATAAGCTTTGCTGAGTGATACACGCCGTGTAGCCCCGGCGTCCACGGCTTTGATTGGCTGAACATGTCACATGACCACGGCAATATATAAACACGCGATGCAAGCTTAGAGTAGGCTATAAATAATATAATTATATTTATGCTCTAAGGATGCAAGAGCCAGAATCCAGATCATGATGAAACATCAAATTATAGTCTGTTCTGTTTTTATTTACAACACCAATTACATACTTCCTGTATGCCATTAGTTTATACTAGGTTTATTCCAAGCAAGCCTAGGCCTACATAGAAGCAGGAGACTGAATTATGTATTCAATATTGTTGTCCTTGACAATTTTGTCAAGAGGACAACAACATGAATACACAATTAAGACATAATTGGACAGCTCTTACAAGAAAGAAATAGGCCTACACTACACTAGTGTACATTACAATTTACAGTAAGAAAACCCTAATTTATCAATGCATACTGGGCGGCTGGCCTGCCCATTTTGACAGGCTGGGGTGACAGAGTTCAGCATCTAGCAATGGGTCTGGTCCACATCAACCAAGATACCCATATCATGTTCTATTGACTTCAGTGCACCAGCACTAAAATGTAGTGGATATTAAAAGGTGTCACCTTTTCTGCAAAAGTATTTCCAGGAATTTATTTTATTGAAAAATTACATTAATTTTTTACATTACAATTACATTTGTGATATTCCTGAATCACAAATTATAATTTAATTCAAGTCTTTAATTTAATTTGATTAATGTCTTGAGTTGGTATTAGCTATCGTATTCTCATGTAAAGTCTAACACCATAAACTCATCATTTCTAATATCAGAACAAGTACCACCTGCTAGTGGTCCAGGTGCATGTCACATAAGGCTCTGGCCTGACAGTGTTGTGTGTTCGAGTCCCGTTGTCCTTCGCCGTGTCTTTCCCCATCTCTCTCTCTCTCTCCCTCCCTCCTGTTTATCTTCACTTGTGACTATCAATAAAGGCCCCCAAAAAAATCTAAAAAGAAAAAACAACTTTGTATTACTTTAGGACAAGTGCACGTTGAATTTAACTGCCAAGGTTAATACAGGTTTAGGAACATGTTTTCCAATGAATCTTTTTTTTTTTATTATTATTATTTTAGGGTTGTTGTACAATTAGAATATTCATCAGCTAAACATGTAGGTTTGACATATGGATAAATGAGAAAAGAGAGCAGGAGTGGGAATTCGTAATTTTTAATATGATTGTATCAAAACTGTAAACAAATTTAACATACAACCATCACAATGTTTGTGTCTTGGCAACGCACTATCCCTACATGGTTTATCTCCTCCACAACAAATGGATACACCCTTAGGGTGCACAATTAGCACAAGGTCAAAAAATAAAAATACAAAAAAGCCTTTAACTCCAAACAAATATATCTTTGTAATTGATAAAGTCAGTATGTAGTGCAGTTGATAAACAACAACGCTTTTCACCCTGGTTTAATGAGCACTACAGGGATATGCTGGCAGTACGTGGCACACACTGCATTTTCCTGTGGGACAGTAATGAATGTGCTCAGGCAAGGCCCTACTGAGCACTCACAATTATGCTATTTCAGAGTATTAACCAAAACAAATTTTAGCAACGGCAAAGTGTTTGTGTAATTTATATTTTTAGAGTTCGCTATTCAATAAAAAGCAAGTCTCTTGCACACCTACAAAGGCGACAGGTGCGTAGGAAAGACCAAATGAGGGCCCAACGCATAACCTGACTCCACCAGATTGCAGCCGTACTGAGTTCACAAGTTCCCTCCTGCAGTGGTTTCACCAGGCTACCCAACGCACGGAAAAATAAGAAACTCCCAACACTTCAAATGCAAATGAAAAAGGAAAGGAAACGTTTCTGTCTGGCTCACCTTCATGTCTAATATCTAAAGATACCATTGATGAAGGTCTAACAGACTGAAACGTTGTTTCCCATTAAACCTTTTTATTTGAAGAGTGCGGGAGCGTTCGCTATTCAGAAATAGCAGATATCTTTTCACTTTGTGCCCCGCTGTGAGCTTCTACATCTGTTATTTGTGAACATTTTTGACAAATCTTGAAAGTGTGAGAAAAACTGATTTGTAGTAGAATGGCTTTGTAGAATTACTCAGGTCTTAATGGGTTCAAACTAAATTGGAAATGGCAAATATAGCAGATGAAAAACCCTACAATGTGATGCATTAAGTTTGTAGATCTGCTATCTTAAGTAATAATACTGTAGTCTGCTGAGTTGAGCAATCACTTCAACAAAAGAGCAAACAATGCTGTTAGTTGCTCAAAAAATGCCTGAATTTTTACACTAAGGCCAACATGTTAATTCATTAGAAAAAGCATAATAGATGACAAAATCCTCTTAATGAATATATTATTCCAAATATTAAAAAAAATGCTTTTTACATGTGTTTATAAAAATAATCATTAGAAAAGGTATCTTAAAAGTCAGGTAGAAACTGCTTATGACTTATTTCCCTTGACTGCTCTCCTGTTATTTGTTTGGGTGGATCTGGGTGGATCTTGGAATTGTACTGTTGATTCTCTCCTGTTTCTGTGGCTCTGGTTGATGTCTCATGCTTACATGAGGGGGCTCTTGTGAATTCATAACAATGTCTACAGATATGGGAAATGAAAAACGATCCAACATCTGAGAAATTTTCTGCTGAGGTACACCATGCTTGTTCCTCCTGGTAAATACACATTGGGTTAGTGTTAGAATGCATTGTTCTTACACAAATAATGATATTCTAAGAACTGTTATCATCACATTCTATAAAACATGCATGCAAGTAAAAATGCATGTCAGTAAAAACTTACTTCTCTAACTCAAAGGGATCACATTTCCAGCAGGTGTCGGGTTCAACAAAATCAATTCTGTATCCATTCTCCAAGGCCTGTAAGAATAAGAATAATACAAAAATAAGCTTTATGTTAACTTCTATGCAAGTAAAGTAATCTTTATTTGGGGTAATACTGTGGATAAATACTGTTTAATGCAACACCCACCATTTTGACATATGGCTTCATCTCCCAGGCTTCAATATTTGTATTATCAATAATTATAGGGGAGCGTCCTTCAAGCATAGCTTCTTTAGCTAAAATGTTAAAAGGAAAAGTATGGTTAATGTAATACCTAACATTCTGGAAGGACACTGAAGCCTAATTCATAAGTGGGTGAGCAACATGGTCATATGGCAAAATAAGTATAAATTGGGCTTAAAGCAGTTTTCATACAGGATAGTGGATATTTGTGCAACCCTCCACTGACTGAGCAGGCTACTGATCTACAGTGAACAGTAAGTAAACATGACATTGCTGTGTACACACCACCACAATCTTCAAAGATTAAAAATTCTACAGTATACAGAAGCAGATAACGATAAAATGATTAGTTTTTATAAGATGATGATACTTTCTTTCATCGAATAGAAACTGGAAAATATACAAAAATTGACTAACGTTTCGGTCGAAACGTTAGTCAATTTTTGTATATTTTGCACCTAATAAAAGGCCTAAACTGTCTGTGATGCTCCAGTGTCCTCTCCTCCCTCACCATGACTGCTGAGCATGTTTGACTGTGATCTGTTTTGATTCACTCAACTATCAAGTGATATTGGTTAAAAGAAACGTGGATATTCAAACTATTTCAGATAATATACAAGTAAACACTATTGACATTCTGAACAAAGCCTCGCTGTGGAACAATGACCTAGATTAATGTGAATCTAGAAGTGATGTAGAGTAAACAAGTAACAATGTCATAGACTTTTCTTTCAGCTGCAACTATTGTATGATATCAGAAACGATTAACACGTTTCTCAAATTAAATATAGAAACTAATACCTCTGCTCTGGTTCCATTCATGAGCTACTCCAAGTTGTCTTGGCTCATAGTTATAGCCATCTTCACTAAAGAAGTAGTCATCTGTGCTCAGTGCGAGCCCACTGGGTCCAGTGGACAGTAATTCCCTAGAAGAAAAAAAACAAACCTCTAGATTTTCTCTCAAGTACCCCCTGTAGTACCTCTGCCTACCCCCATGAGAGAAACACTAATAGCCGACCAAACCTCTAGAGGAAAAGGAAATGATATGACATGATGTATTTTTCAGGAATCTGTCTGCACATGCTGATGACAAAATGGGGTGGAGGTTATGAGAGTAGCCATAGCCTGGGTTCCAGCCTGATTCGCTGTGTTCCATTAATTCATTCTGTAGTGAGGCATCGAATATTTGGCTGCAGAAAATGGCTAAATTTGCATTTTTGGCCTATACGGTTTCGGCCAAACTAGGCAGAAAATATATCACTGTATATATAGTGTATGCAACTGCAATTAATGCATTCAAAAGTACTGTATAAATGTTTTATGGACCTATAATAGTGATTATTTAGTGTTTGCCATAATCATGTCTTTTGCCATAATCAGGTAGTTTTAAGGTGCAGCCATGACAGCAATCGTAGGAAAAAATATATATAATATTAGTCATATTATGCTACCGCTTTTCGGCCAACTGTTTCCTATATTCGGTATTCGGTTTCGGCCAAGAATTTCCCTTTCGGTGCATCCCTAGTAGCGAGTGAAAACAAATCCACAGAACACAGTGAATCAGTCTGAAACCCAGGCTAATGAGAGAGAACCACAAACAAAATACCGGTAATGGCAACAGTGAGACAAACAGTAAACAATCTTACGTTGCCAGTGTTGATTTCCCAGACCCTGGTAGACCCCGCAGCAGAATCAGAACCAAAGAGCCATGTGTTTGATCAGATGGTTGGCGTGGGTCTTCCTGCTCACGAAGTTCTTTATCTGCCCCATACTTACGATGCCTATCAAAATCTTCACGAAGGTGTGTCACGTCAGACAATGAATCATTAACATAATTTGAATCGCCATCCTCATAGTGACCCCATTCATTGCAGTCCTGAGGAAGGCGATTATATTCATCATGTGGCGGCAACCAACACATGTCCTGTTGATGTTGGTTTGCTTTGTCAGAGCAGTTCCAGTTATCATTCATGTGAGGTGGTGCGATGCCAGGCGGACCAGGGAATGGTGGTGAAAAATGAGGTGGTGGACCACAGAAGGGAGGTTCGTTAAATCTAGGGAAAGGCAATCTGTTGTTTGCTGGAGGACAGTGGTGCCAGTGGTTCTGAGCATAAGAAGAATGAGCAGGTCCACCTGACATCTGATCAACGCTTGACCTCTGATCTCTATGATGGTAAGGCTCATTTTGGTACCAGTGAGGACGTGCAGGGCGTCTCATGCTGTTCTGGCAAAAGTCTGTGTCCAAAGACTTGGTCATGACAGAAACTTGATCTTTTTCTGCAGAGGTTTCTAAAGGTTCGCATGATTTAGAATCGGCAACCTTTTGGTTGCTAAAGTCAGCATTATCAGTGGAATCAATTTGCTCAAGTTCCTTGTAGAACTCACTCAGAGTTTCTTCAATGTTGGGTGTCTCTCGTCGACCTATTTTGGGTGTCTCTGGTTCTGTTTTTGGACGACCTATATTGGTTGTCTCTGGTTTGGTCTTTGGACGATCTGCTGGGTTGTGAGTCTCTGATTTGGACTTTGGACGACCTGCTGGGTTGGGTGTCTCTGGTTTGGACTTTGGACGACCTGCTGGGTTGTGAGTCTCTGGTTTGGACTTTGGACGAACTGCTGGGTTGGGTGTCTCTGGTTTGGACTTTGGACGACCTGCTGGGTTGTGAGTCTCTGGTTTGGACTTTGGACGGAATGTAGGACCAATGAAGGTGGTGCTGGTGCATCCTATTTTCTGTAATACACGATCTCTCACATGTTTGGTATCCGTGGCCTCACCAGGTTGTTTTACACACATGATTTGGACTTTGGACGACCTGCTGGGTTGGGCGTCTCTGGTTTGCATGGACGGAATGTAGGACCATTCTGTAGGACCATTAGCGTTAGTCCTACGACGAGACATGATCTATAGGAAATATAATACCCGAGTTAAACCCAGACTGCATTTACAAACCACGTTATCACCACCACTGAGCTTCAGCATAGCTTACAACAGACTTAAAAGTTAAGAGCTACCGAAGACGGTAAAGTACAATATTCCTGGCAGCTAATTCAAAATAAAATATAATACATGCACTATTAATGTAGTCTTACCGTATGGATTTCAGATTTGAATTGCGATAATGGTATAAAATTAGACAAGTAAACAAACCAAGACCCGAGTATGTTATTTACTTCTGGTAGTGAAATAACGGAAATGACGTTCGTGAGATGGGACTGAACATGTGGTTCACAAGTAGTTCAAAGAGAAGTCGCAGTCGCCACCTACTGACCAAATACAAGTATAGAAACATAGAAAGGCAATTTTACTCCTGCTATTTGCTATTCAAACATGTTTATATGTAGCAGTTTCACCTAACCCATTTTAAAATTACAAAATGTTAAAGCCTTTAATATGAAAAGTAAAGGCAGTGCTAATGTTACACAAATTTGCTCTGCCAAAACTCAAACAGGCTACTACTACTAGTTAAATCTATTGTAACGACAGTACTATATAATATATATTTTTATATAGATACATATTTGGCTTTGTAAACTGGGTAGGGTGCAGCAACAGCTGAGCTAGACTAGAGATTTATAGAGAACCGGGATGACTGGAAGTGACGATGGAGGACTCGTCTGAGGACATTTGGGTAATAGGGACATGCTGAGTTTAATAATATTTTGTATTTATTCATATTTCTTCATTTGTTAATGTTCTATATCGTTGATATGAAACACCAAACACACACAAACCTTTTTCCACAATTAGGAATTCTGTGTCCACTCCAATATACAGTAGAGATGACAAAACAAGTCAATGATTCAGCATAACAGTCCAACTGGACCTCAACTCTTTAATTGGTCCAGGTAAAAAAGAACCACAGAACCTTCACACTCACTATCATTTCACCAGATCTTTTGTTTGTTTGTGCACAACACGTACATAATACGGTGTATTTCCTTCATCAGGTACTAAAACTATGTTCACTGTGCAATGCCTGAGTATCAATCATAGCCAGCTCTTCATCATTCACCCACTCATCCACAGCTGGTGAGACGACAGGTTTCCGTGCTGGTGTCTGAACAGTTTTTAAAGTGCTGGGAGTCTCAGACCTCCGAGGGGGGTTGAATGTCTTATTGACACAAGGAGAAGTAATAGTGCCCACAGGGCAGAGAAGTGGTGGGGAGGGTATATGAGACAGGTAGTCCAGAGCCCTCTTTCTCTTCAAACTTTTTGGATCTTTGTCTGCTGAAGATTTAGCCAAAGTGGGGGTCCTGCCCAAAGGTGTGAAGGATCCAAAGCTTCTGCTTGGCTGCTGAGATCTCACCTGCATGTATGGACACAACAGTTTCAGCATGAACTGCAATATATAACTTTTTTTCATTGAGGGACACCTTTATTGACATGCAGTAAAAACACAGTTGCCAAATAAAGGATAAAAACACATGCAAGCTTAACATCTTAGTTCCATTGTGATGTAACGCTTCAGAAAGCCAAAGAAATGAGTGAATAATTTAAAAACTCACACAGGTCCTTGTCTCTGGTCTTGCATCCATTTTATAACAAGGAGTTCTTGGCTGCAAAGCTGGAGATGAGATGGAGCCCAGACCATCAAACTGGATGAAGTGTGAAAGTTTCTCCTCTGCATTCTTAAAGAAGTCCTCCTGACCCTGGAAAATAAATAGCCAGTTTTCATAATCTAAATCGTACACCATTAAGAATAGAAAACAACAAAAAACCTTATTAGGATTATGTACAGTAACTGTCTCAGGCTATGGTTGTGTGTGTCAGGATTTAGAATCTAAATGGGGTTTATCATCAGATCCATCATCCTTTTTTTTTGTTGTAAATTTCAATATAACGTTTCCAATCTGCATATAGTTGAATGAAAAAAGGGACGTGGGGCAGTGGCATTTTTCACATGAACCACTTTTACATGCATTTTAATATGATTAGCCCAAACCAATGAAATTACCTGGAAGCATAAACAACTCCCTGGAGGAATATCATCTCCACTGCATCATGCGTGTGCATCAGAGTAGGACAGCTATTCACTTAGTGGGGCACTAGTACTCAAAAGAGCAACTCAAGGCAGAAAGACCTTCTAATCACACCATGTTGGCTATGCCTTTCACAGACTTCTTTTTGGCTCTGCGACAAACTTACACGATTACAAAGAAGTTAAATAGTAAGTGGAATCATTCAGGCATGCCAATTAATGAATCCTGATATGGTCAGGTGATAGAAACTGCACTAATATCTAAAAAGTGTTGCACTACAGCGCACCTGGACCAGGTTTCGGAGCTGGGCGATAGCTTCCTGTAGATGCGATTCCTTGGGATTTGTAGAAAACAGGGCCTGATCTCCAGCATGCAGGACCGGAATGGGAGCAGAAGGCTGGGGTTTCACTTGTAGATTGCTCAGAGCCAAAAGGGCAAGTGGCTTCACAAGGTCTTCCAAGCCAGACTGGACCAAACTGCTGGAGCAGCGCACTTTCATAAAGTTCAGCTGCTCATCAACCATATATATCACAGGAGAGAAACCTGGATTGAAAAGAGGCTAGTCAATCACAGACGTTTTATAAATAATACAGTGACAAAAGATTCTTGGGGGATTCTTTTTTTTTTTTTTTTTAAACACCTACTCTGTCCATCTGTGATACAGATGACATATCCTATGAGATCAACTTCACCACAGAGTGGATAGAAATCTGTCTTTTGTAGGTCAAGGATGTTGGCTGATGTCCTTGGTCGGAAATGTGTTGACAACCATTCCTGGGAGACCTAATAAATAAATAAATCATGTTACTTACGGAAATATTTATTTTAATTTTAAGTGTCTATACTTCTAGGTTGAATGTGTACAGTACCTGCAGGTCTTGGAACTGAGTTTTCTTGGTTGCAGTGAGCTGAACAGATGCACAGCCAGGTCGTTTCTTGCCATCAGAAGTGGTGAGGTTATAAACCCTGTATCGGCCACCCTCTTTCAGCAAAGACTGAAGATCCAATGAAGGCCGCCAAATGTTCAATAGGTAAACTAAAGATAGGAGAAGATGGGTTCAAGATATTAAAGATTTAGTAGTATCAATCTGAAACAAAAACTAAAGCTGTTGCTGTAGGTAACACCTTTATCCAAAGCACTTTACAATGCACATTATATTTTCCAAGCAGCAGCTCTGCTTAGGAGCCACCCATATTGTATAACCAAGGTCCTTACACACAAAAATAATTATATAATATAGCTGCAAGCAGCGATAAGGCGGGACCAAGCAGTACAGTACAGTGTGTACTGTACTGTACTGTAACATACTGTACTGTACAGTGTGTACTGTACTGTACTGTAACATAC
>OOFJ01139208.1:10211-24719 GCA_900323375.1 Benthosema glaciale
CTTACACACAAAAATAATGATATATTATAGCTGCAAGCAGCGATAAGGCGGGACCAAGCAGTACAGTACAGTGTGTACTGTACTGTACTGTAACATACTGTACTGTACTGCAGCATACTGTACTTACTGTACTGTACTGTAACATACTGTACTGTAACATACTGTAATGCAATGTACCTTACTGTACTGCAGCTTAGTGTACTGTACTATACTGCAATGTACTGTACCATACTGTATAGACTGAACAAAACTGTATTTGTGACAGAGTCAGTTTAAATTGTGAGTGGGCAGGGTTCTTGAAGACTCATATTCTGAGTTGGCACTGTGGGATTTGAACCCACAACCTCTGGTTTCTAAGGCAAGTGTTCTACCTGTAAGCTATCTGGGCAGACACAAGCAGCTCTTTCATTGTTAACAATGAAACCACTTATAACATGGCACCAAACAGCAATAAGCAACCAAAACCAGCAATATTCATTAGCTCATAAAAACTTAATTTTTCAATTAAAACAAATTTGCTTTAACATTTTTGTCCGTATGGGTCCAAAGTTCACGTGTAGATTAAGTTCTCATGTATTTTGATCAAAGATCCTAGGAGAAGATACATTTTAACTGTTTTTCATATTATTCAATATGGCGGGTGATAAAGAAGAAGAAGAAAAAAACTGTCAAGATTAAGAAAGGAACCAAGGTTCACTACGTGAACTGCTTGGTCCCTTAATTATAGATGCACAGATATACATATTAAGACACACCATTGTGGCCTAATTGGACTCTGGAGTCCGCGATGCATAGCTTCCATACAGGGGTAACGTCTCGTTTGGGACAGCCGCCCTGGCCCTCTTGTGCATCTTCTATGGCACGGCGGTACCGCTCCTGCAGTTCAGCCTGCTTCTTCTCTGCCAGAGCACGCCTGTAGGCATTTAGAGTCTCTAGCTGTTGTTCACTCAAATGGCCCTGGTAAAGACAATAATACAACACAACAAAAGAACCTCAGTAACTGAATGCATCTACATGAGAGATACATACAGTAGGAAAGTGTCATATCACCTCCAAGTAGACAGGGTCATTCTCCACTGCTTCATGCAGTTCCTCTCCATCCTGCAGACTCTTAATATCCTGGTGGCTGAGTGTCTTCCTCAGTCTTCTGCCACAAGAACTGCCATTGCCTGGAAGACCACAACGTCTAAACAGCCATTCCATGTTGACTTGTATTTTACTTATTAAATTAAAAGACAAGTCATACCATTCTCTGATAATTCAAATTCCGCCTGAATCTTGGCAAAGAGAATCTCCATGGATTTCTGCTGGTTGCTGTTAAAGCGTCTGGCCTCTTTCTCCTCAGCACGGTCTGAGCGGAAGACAAACCCTCCATCGGGCTTCTTTTCCATCCACTACAAAAACAAAAAAGGACAATATATATTAATATATATGGTATATATTTTTTCCTGAAAAGATCAGATTCAAGTATTAGTAATCTACACACCAGGGTGGGGTAGCTTCTTAGCACGACAATGTCCACACAACCAACAGGTCCTCCATTGCTGTACAAAGAGGAAATAGGAAGCAGGAATGGCCGAGGATCATGGTGGAATCCCAGCTTGGTATCCCATCGTGCTGGTCTGCAACTATTGGCACAAATCTGAAAACAAGAATGAACAACAAATTATTTCTTGTGGGAGAATGTGTTGATAGTTTTACATTCTACTTGTGGTCTGCTTTCGACTGTTTACATTACCTTCATCATGAGAGATTCAGCTGCCTCTAGAGGCGAGCAGGCGTCTTGGGATCCTACCAACTCGGCTCCGTGGATGATCAGCTTCCCACCAATCGCCAGCTGACCCTTGTGGAGCATCACAGTCAGTGGTACATCCACCTGCGCTTTAATAGCATACCAGCCATCTGTGAGCCAAACTATTGCAACTGGGGGTTCGACCTTGGATTCAGCCCCTTGTGGGACATCGTCATTCCGACTCTGTCTGGTTGGGTCCTGACCCCTGGAGACTACACCACAGACACAGAGAACCACGGTTTTGGCTGGCGTGTCATCTCTTTCCATAATTTTCCTCAGAGCTGGCCTTCGGCTATGGTCCACTTCCACATCATACCTGAGACAACGCAGACAAGCATATCCAAGAACAACCAGGTTTTACACAAAGTGCCACTGTTCTATGTCTTGTAATTTGGTATTTTCCTAGGTGGGTTTCATGTGGCAGTGTGGCACCCTTAACCAGGACCAATTCCTGTACATCATATAAGTGATAATAATACAAAAAATCTATCAATAAATAAATATAAACATATTTTAAGTGCAAAAGATTAATCTAATCAGATTATCAAATTCAACTGGATATTTCAATCTTATATACCTGTATTTGAGTTGGAGGAGAACCTGCTCTGGGGTGAGACAGAGGCTACCCATTGTTGTTGGAAATGACCTCTCCATCGAGGCCTGCTTCCACACTATCCACCGGTAGTGATTGTACACCCACTCCTCACTGATCAGCTTGGGATCCACACCTGGGGTATCACACAATGCTCTGGAAAATGTAAGACACAGAACAAAAGTTAGGTGGAAACATTTTGCTCAAACCACGAATGCTGCAAAATTGTATTACATTTTAAAAACTAAAAATAGTGATCAAATGATTCAATACTTGTAGAACTCTTCCTTCCCTGTAGTTCCATCACTCCTAGGGATCAGCCATCCCCCATCCGCAATTTGGACACCACCTCCATCTATGAAAACCTGCGGTTGAAAGAACTGCCGGCAACGAAAGCGAAAAGACTCTGCGTTCTCACTGGTAATCTCAGAAACATGCAGATGCACTCCACAGACATACAGCTGGGGGAAAAAAACACACTTTCGTAAATTGTTGAGAAATGGAATCCCAAGTTTTTATATAAAGCAGTACAATAAAACAAATCGTCAATATCAGACTTAAGTAGAGCTAGTACGACTGGGAAAGCTCATGTGTTTTAAAAGTTTACCCATACCTGTTGTTGTGTGTGTTTGGCAGGAGCCCATCCATTTACTGCATCTCTCAAACGAATCCTGTCCACTCCTGATGTCTTAGCCAAGAATAAACTCCCTGGTATTGGTCGGATGTTCTGCCGCTTTTTCTTCCTGATTCTCATATCTTGCAAATCCTGTGCAAGCTCTAAGCTCTGGAGACTCTGAGCTATGTCTGTTAATAGTGTCAAAAACAATGTTAAATATATATTTTTTAAATGTAAGACATTGTGTGGTAATGTATTATAATAACATTTAAACGGTTACCTTGGTTTCCAGATATGATGTCCTTGGAAACAGACTCCTCTGTAGCATCCTCTTTTATCCCATGGTTAGAAGGAAGGCTTTTAATACCATCAGTTTCAACCTCCTCTGAGACCACTGTCGGAATGGCTTCTCCGCTCTCATTTTCAGTCACTTTTGTAGGAATTTGTGTTTTTTTTGCAGGTGGAAGAAACATAATTGTCTTAGGTGTTCCACAGAGGTTATGTCTGCTTTCCTCATTGCTTAGCCTAGGTGAGCTGTCCTGGACACTAGTCCTTTGTTTTTTGAATGGAGGGACAAACACTGCAGATGCTCTTTTCTCGCCCTGTGGCACTTGTGACCCTGTCCTCACATTCTTCTGGAACGGGGGAACGAACAAGGCCATTTTGAAATTTGTTGGTTTAATGTCTCCAGGGATTGAAGATGGTTTTGTTGGCTGAGGTTCTGCCTTATGCAACCTGGAATCTGCACTGCTCTTGCCATCTCTATGAGATAAAGATATACAGTATATGCAAATAGTTTCCATTTAGTGTTGTTGTACATTTTCTTTCAACAAAACATGTTCCCTATTTCAGAGGGCTTACCTGTATGGCGTAGTGATTCTTGGACGAAGTGGGGTAGTATATTTGAAAACCCGTCTGTCCTTTGTTTCACCTTAATACCAAACATACAACAATTAAATCATTTCAATGGTCAGAAAATAAGTATTCAAACAATGTTTTACAGTGATTTACCATCAGGGCCACTTTTTGCTGGATAGAGTGCTGACACTTTTGGGCCGTCTACCGTTCTGTCAAATTCTGCCAACAGCCGTCTTTTCAATGGAGGATCACTTGCTAGAATACAGTGGAACAATAATATTTGTTTGTTAGTGGCCATGCTGCATACTGTACACCTGTAAAATAATTAGATTTCCGTTATTCAGTTTTATTCAGCATTACCTAATTGAAGTATTCCCACTTACCATTTATATCTGCTGATCTTTTCGCTCCGTCACTTCGCTCTAGTGCAGGTCCTTTACTGCATTCTTGCACTGGAATAGTCTTTGGAATTTTGGTGAGATCCTGGTCAGCTACTTCTTCGTCTTCTAATAAGGCCTTAGCGCAATCTATGGCTTCCTGCGCAAAATATCTTTGCTGGGTCATAGTGCAGCCGTTGAGGCCAAGAGAACCAAAGTCAAGCAACACTGGAGACCCCCTTGCACTTGGGGACAGATGTGTACCCTTTTCACAGTCTTCCACTCTTCCTTCTTTCACTTGCATGTGTCGTTCGTGTGTAAGAGAGGCAAAGGCATGAGACTTTATCTGTTCTGCGCCATCACTACGAACATGAAAATAGTCCTCTAATGGGGTGACTGGGACCTTGTTACACGTTGACGGTTCTTTGAATGCCACAGAGCCTTTGCTACTACTCATTCCTGGATCTCTGCAAGCTCTTTTCACATGGTCAGTCTGGTCAGATTCTTCAAAAGAAGTATGTTGAAAAGATTGCTTTTTCTCACTGGTAGTGGAAAGAGCTGAGGTGGAGACGTCCATGTTTGCCGAATCATTTAGAAGGTTCCTTGCCTTCAACAGATCTTTTTCTGAGACATGGACTTTTATACCCCTTGCAGTTGTGAAACCACAGTTGATTTCCTGTTTCTTGTTTTGCACATCAAGGTTCACGCCAGTCTTCTTTGTTTGTGAAATGGCTGGGATCTTTGTAACTCCATCATTGAATTTCTTTTTAGAGTTTTCTAGAGCCTCAGCTGAATTTAGTTGCTTACCACTAGCTATAAAAGGGCCATCGTTTCTTGATGTCAGATTGTGTGTTTGAATCTTAGGATTGGTTGTTATAATTTCTTTTTCATGCTGAATTTCCTCAAATTCGTTGAACATGTTTTTTGCTCTCTGAAGGGCTATGGGTGAAATCACTACTCCTTTGCCACTGGCTGTCTGGAAGCCATCATTATTTGGTGTTGGGTGATCCATTGAAACAGGTTGTACAGTATTGATCTCAGTTTCTGTATTGTCCTTCCTATCCTCCAACTTGTCATTCTCACTCAACAGGGCTTTCGCTTTCTGAAGGGCCCTAGTTGAAATTGCAACTCCTTTGCCACTAGCTGTTTGAAAGCCAACATTTCTTAGCGGTGGTGCCTGAATTGGCCTGGTTCTCAGAGCATCTGTTTTTTTGTTTTGGTCCTGGAATTGATCGCTTTCATGTAAACAAGACATTTGATTTGTCAGTGCATTACTGGACACATTTCCACTGGCTGTACTTACATCACCATTACTGGTCAAGACACTGGTGATATTCTTATCTTCTGTATTTTTCGTAATATTCTCCTCTTCTGCACACTCACTCAACAGGGCTTTTGCTTTGTGAAGGGCAGTAACTGAAATCACTATACCTTTTCCACTGGCTGTGTGAAAGCCACAATTCTTTGGTGGCTCATCAGTTGAAATGTTAGATGGCCTTAATTTCATATCTTGATCTTCATTGCACTCACTCAGCAGAGCTTTCGCTTTCTGAAGATCTGAAGTTGAAATGATTACGCCCTTGCCACTAGCTGTTTGAAAGCCACAATTTCTTGGCAACGGATCAATTGCAATGTTTACAGGTACATGTTCGATGCTAGTCTTCACCTTTGAATTTTCCTTTTTTCCCTCTTCCAGCTGGTCACACTCACTCAACATGGCTTTTGCTTTCTGAAGGGCTGTAGTTGAAACTGTAACTCCCTTTCCACTGGCTGTCTGAAAGCCACAGTTTCTTGGTGGTGCCTGAATTGTCCTGGTAAAATTACTAGTTCCCATACCATCTGATTTTAGGCTTTGGTCTTCAAATGAATTCACTTCCTGTAAAATACACTTTACTTTTGCCACAGGACTGCTGGACCTTCCATTGGCTGTACTT
This sequence comes from Benthosema glaciale, assembly GCA_900323375.1. Lineage (NCBI taxonomy): Eukaryota > Metazoa > Chordata > Actinopteri > Myctophiformes > Myctophidae > Benthosema > Benthosema glaciale. The sequence goes on from OOFJ01139208.1 coordinate 16,381, forward strand.
CTGTCACCATTATCTTCTGTATTTTTCTTAATCGTCTCAAATTCTTCACATTCACTAAACATGGCTTTTGCTTTGTGAAGGGCAGTAGTTGAAATTGCAAAACCTTTGCCACTGGCTGTGCGAAAGCCACAATTTCTCAGTGGTGGCTCATCACCAGGAGGAATGTTGTTTGGTTTTATTGTCTTTTTATCTTGATCTTCATCACATTCATTCAACAGGGCTTTTGCTTTCTGAAGGGCCCTAGTTGAAATTGTTACCCCTTTGCCACTGGCTGTCTGAAAGCCACCATTTATTGGTGGCGGTGCCTGAATTGGACTGGTGAAGTGGTTTGTTCTCTCTGTATGACGCTTCTGGCCCTCACTTTGATCACATTCTTGGAAAAGAGACTTTGCTTTTATTAATGAGGCATCAGACACCGATACATTCTTCCCACTGGCTGTAGTAAATCCACCATCAATAGTCAATTCACCCATTACATTATCAGCTTTCTTTGATGTGGTACACGTGAGGGAAGAGAGTGGCTTTGCTATCAAAGATGGATTTCCAGCACTGGTAACATCCACAGGATTCTTAGGACCAGCATTCTTTAACGGTTCTTCCTCATGGTGTTTCTTCATGCGTTTTGCTGAGCCACCCTCTTCACTTTGCATGACATCGCAGTCTTTGAAGAAAGCACTTGCATCTTGAATTGCTTTGGCTGATATTGTAATATCCTTTCCACTGGCCATCTGGAATCCACCTTTCTGTCCATCGAATGGAGCTGTGCCGATTTTGACATTTACAAGTTTGTTTCTTTCAGTATGTTTATTCAGTTGAAGACTTGGCATTTGTCGAGAACTTGAAGAACTTGTCTGAAATTGTGATTCTGCCACATTTGAAAAATGTACTTCCTTTCTTTCACCAGTAGAAATATCTGATGTTGAGACAATATCTTCTTCAATGTGATGTTTGGTTTTGATTGCAAAATCCTCTTTGAGTCTGTCAGGTGACAGCTGAGGGTGTTCACAATTTGAAGACACAATATCAGAACAAACACCAGGGTCTGGAATGGTCACGGGATTCTCCTCTAAATTAGCAAATAAAGCCTTTGATTTCCGCAGAGAATTCTTTGAAACTAGCTGAGCATTTCCTCCAGCAGTTTTAAAGGATAAACCATTTCCACCCTTGTCAAATTCATCTGTTGTGACATTAGGTGAGACGATACCAGCTTTTGAAACTTCATCTCCAGTGAAGACATGTTCCTGTTCCACTGCACAGTTGAATTTGCTAGTGGTGCTGGGTGCTTTACATTCATTCTTATCAACAGGATTAGAGGGCATTTTATCAGGGGTCATAAAGTGCTTTTCAACATCAGAGTTTAAACTCTCATCAAAATCTATGCCGATGAGAAAATCAGGATCCAATTCTTTGTCCACTTGCTGGGGAGGAGGGGCACATTGGTTTTCAGAATGTAGGCTCATCTTAACGGGTCTGAACTGGGTAAATTCAAATTGGCTATCAGCTTCTTCCAAAAAACAGCATAGCTCTGTGACATCAGCTTTCTGTGAAGCTGTCAAAGAACATTGGGCATCGCCAAACTTTGCATTTGAAGAGGGTGGGTGATTTGACTTGCCAGTGTCGTTTCTAGTATTAAAGTTACATTTGGTTGTTGTTGTTGTACAAATGTTTATTCCTCTATTTGAAGCCGTTTTGAATCCTGGTATATTTACAGAAGGACAAACTGTTACTTGCTGTGGGACACTTGTGTGAACTTCACCATTTTGTTCAGAAAAGTTGCTTTTATCAATTACTGTATTTCCATTATAGGTAAGCTGTATGGATGTATTCTTTGTGTGCCGTTTTTTTTCGGTGCCAGCACCCGATCTTTGACTTTCATCATTGTTCTCGGAGCTCGGAAGAACATATGATGATCCAGTAACTTCAGTGACAACGGCAACACCAGACTGAATTCCACTGTCACTAGTCATATCCCATTCATTACTAATGTGATTAGATTCAAGACAATGGGAATTTCCCCTTAGACCAGACTCTTGTAACAGGCTTTTTTTCCTGTGTTTCAGTGCTGACAAACAAGCTGATGCAGAGAAGCCATTTTTGTCTTCTTCTATGCTGCCCACTTTACCAGAATCTGACATTTGACTGATGTCTTGTGCAAAAGCTCTGCAAAGCTGTGATATGTCAATATCCTGTTCTTTCACTGGTAATTGGGAAACAAGACTATCTTCAGTCTTATTTGTCAGGTTTTGTCCTGGATCCTTTCCATCATAGATTTTGTTGTTGTCACAATATTGTGCTTCATCAGGGACATTTTCTATTTCCTTCTCTTTGAACTCTTGTCCTAAAATTTAGGGCACAGGATATGTAAGAAAGGAATCCTATGTTAAAATAGCAAGTGACTATATCAAAGCATAGCATATTCGAAAAAATATCTTTCCAGGCATGCATGATTAGAAAATGATTTAGCCGTGTAGTAGATAATATGAACATGCAAACATACCAGTTGATCGCTGTGCAGCCCTCTCATCCCCTTGTTCTCCGGAACTAGACCTTGGAAGAGTATAAACAAATCTTCTCTTCTTACTGGAATGGGACTTTATAAACGATGGTGTGACTAGTTGGCCAGGACCTGATTCACTTCCAGGTTGTTCTGTTACAATTCTGGATTCCAGCTGTTTAGAAGAATCATTAACACGGCAAGATGTATTTACTGCACACTGTGAAATATCAGACAAACTAATTGGAGTCCACTGAATATTCCCAGTCACATCAGGTTCTTCATTTGTTCTTTGCTCAGCAATGTCTTCACTAGTCGCCACATGTTTTGTTGTCAATGTATTTGTTGAGGTGCAGCCATTTTCATTTGTTGAGATGTTTTGTTTCCGCTTTATTCTGTCCTTAGTTTTGACTCTTCGCAAAGCTGAACTACCGTTTGAGAAGAACATGGAGAGTACATTTTCAGCTCCGTCAAGAACACTCTCCACAGTGCGGCGAATTTCTCCATCTTCAATAGCATCTGGTACTGTCATCTTCCAGTCACTGCCACTCTCGTCTAGTGAAGACTCAGGCGGAGAATCAGTTGACTTTCTGACACGATCATCTTCATGACAATCAGCTGCTGATAACAAGACAAATAAAGCATTGGACCATTGCAGACAATTTGAATACCTTTTTAAAGGTGCCATTACAAATTGACTAACATTAACGCTGATATCAGAATCAATCAATAAAAAAGTTTTACACTATGTATTTTAAAGTAACGGTGACTAGCAACGAGCAATGTAAGCAATTCAGTATCACCTTATATCTAGTGCTGTTGAACTTGTGCCATCTCGTACATCCAACCCTACAACCTCTCCCGCTCACTCAAATCAGCTAATACAAAGAGGCTGATTCTCTAAAACGCTCCACATGTCCCAGACTTTCCTCCGCTCTGACTCTTAAACTGTGGAACAAACTCTGCATTGCAATTATAACCGCAGACTCGCTCCCAATCTTCCGATGTAAACTGAAGACTCACCACATACTCCACCTTAGCCCATAGCAGTTGCCATTTACCCTAGCGTTGACGGCCTTAAAAGCTTATGCAAGGGATAAAATGTAATTTAGATAGAATGTTATGTAGAGTCTACATAACATGCTATCTAAATTACATTTACAGTAAACCAGGACAACACTAGGTAATGCATAAAATGCATAGTATTAGTAATTTAGGATATCATGGGTTAGTTAAACAAGAACCTAACATCAGTATACTCTACTTTACTGATGATAGGTTCTTGGTATAGGTTCATGATATCCTAAATTACTAATACTATGCATTTTATGCATTACCTAGTGTTGTCCTGGTTTACTGTAAATCACTCTGGATTCTGCTAAACGCCTAAATTGTAATAGTTATAATCTACAGAAAAAAAACAGTCCTTACCTTGTGTAACAGTGAGATGACCACCCTTTGTAGGTGACTGCATTAGATCGCCGGACACATTTGAGAGAGAGGGGAAAAGATTCCGAACCAACTAAGGAAGGAGATAAAGAAAACAAAATAAGTATCACTTCTTATCACAAACACAAAGTTAAAGCTTTTTAAATAAACAGTATTTGTTTGAAACAGCATTCAAAACACATAATTGACAGACTGGTCAATTAGAATGCATTCTTATACTGTACATACATTTTTACAACACATTTAGCAGTGTGAGATGGAGAATGACTGATTTAAGCAGTCATACCTGGCCAGAGTCAAACTATAAGTGGAATCAGAGCTGGGTGTAGCTGCGCATCTGTTGTGCATCGAGGAAATCGAGGCACAGCAGGTTAAATCAGTCATCTCCATAATCATTCAGGGAGAGGCGGAGAGCCACATTCCAGACAGAAAAATACGATCTGCTTTCCCCTGTGAATTAGTTTTGTAGCTACAGGATCGTAAGATATAGTACCAAATCACGCAAGTAGTGTATGTGACCCTGTACAGTATGGTTGCTGGTGAAAATTAAGAACTTTGTGATCTTGAAAGCTGTCTGTCGTCTATCCTACAACTGAACCTGTCACAAGCATCATTCTGAAAACCGTAGGAATAAATACAGAGTGTGTTCATTGAAGAAAATAGTAATAACTTACAACAACATTCTTTTCTGAAGTTAGGCTCACTGGATTATCTTCTGGTTTAGCTGTGGAAATGAAAACAATTATACTTAATAGTATACTGTAAACATACCATACAAACGACTGACAATAATGTCTGATAAGGTAATCTTATATACAGTATGTACTTACATGATAAAATAAGGGTGGGTGGCATGGTTGTTGGGGTATTCAATGAACTTGTCCATGACATGTCCGGATTAAGTTGTGCACCAAGACTTTCAGATATGCGTTGGACATAGGCAACCTTCATAATTCGCACAAAATAAATCGGTATTAGCAAGACAAAAGTATTGTCACTGCAAAGTGCATAGCATACTCCACATTCAAGCACTATTACATATCATGCCTACATAAATATAATCAACATCAGAAGAAAAAATAAAATACACTTACTGCAGACTTGTTGGGTGTATCAATCAATTCTATACAAATGAGAAGCCAAAAATAATAAACAAAAATGAACAGTGTATTGGATTTTAATATTGCCAGCAGAAATAAGTTAATAAATAAACTGTTTTCTTACCAATATTGTCCTGAGGTTGCAGGTCTTCATCTGACTTGGTAACTGACACTCTGAGAACAAAGGCATAGTGTGAGAGCACACATTGTGTGCCTACAAATACATATGTTTATCCCCATGTTTATTGAACAGTAATCAGTAAACAGGAATGAGAGGTAAGGCCCTGCTGCTTCTAATAGACACAGTAAGGTTTGGCAATGAGGTCCTCAAAATGAATAGGGTTTATCCTTACTGAGTGAATTATGTTTCATGCCAATCTGGCCATTAGGTTTTAAGATATCACGTGCAAAACTGGAATATTTCTCTTAAGAGGAACTAGAGGAAAGACCATCATCTGGGGAGTAAGAAAGAGCACAGAAGATTCTGATGCAATCTTATCAAACTAGTTATGTTTAACAATAACTAGTTTTGGCTTTTGGGTCTTTATTGATAGTTAGTTACAGTGAAGACAGACAGGAAAGAGGGAGAGACATGCAGCAAAGGTCGCCATGAACGGGACTCGAACATACAACGCGCTGTCAGGCCAGACCTGAGCCTATATGTGAATGTGCTTGGTCCACTAGGCCAGCAGGCACCCTCAAAAAACTACTTTTGTGTAAATTCTGGCCCAACGGTGGTGGCACTAGAGGAAAGGCCATCCTCTCTGTGGCAACTGAGATGTGCTGTTTGGGAGCCAAGTGTTGGATGGATGGAAGGACTGACTAACTTAAAAAACCTAATACAACTAGTGAAACAGAAGCTGAAAACACAAGGGAAACAGTTCTAGAATGCTATTCTAAGTTCACTCTCCATTTAACCCTGGGACCTATACTTACCCGTCTTTTGAGGTTCCGAACAAACATGGGCTGGTCCACGGCAGAGTTTCTTTCTCTAAGAAACATCACAGATTAAATTATATCATATTACAGGACAGATTATTCTGAGGTAAAGGTAATTGAACGTGAATTGTTTCTAAATCAACATTACCTTGCTCAGAATGAATAAGCTTCTCACCCGCTCTTTCAGGCCAGAGTGGTCTACAGTGCCTAAACATCTTGGGGGTAGAAAACAGCTGACTGTCCATTGCACTTTTCTCAAACAGGGTTTCATCATGATTAGCAGCCCATAATGGTGCTTTCTCACAAAGATTTCCATTGTTGGTGCAAGCTTGAAGTGACAGTTCATCAAACCAATTTGGATCCAGTGGTCCTAATTCTGCATTGAAAAATAATTAATAATATTAAACATAAACATAACCACTAGACTCGTCACCTTTATGATGTGTTGTTGTAATATGGCTTGTTAATGAAGCTATATCAATATGGTTAAAATAATTTACCTACCTTCCCATATTTTATGTTTGAATGTGTCAAACATAATTTTTGAAGTTGACTCCATGCCACATAATGAATGAACTCTACTCCAGTGTAGCTAGAGATTGTAAAAAACGGTACACCTGCAATGACAAAGTTAACATAAATACACACCTATCAATGAATACAAAATGACTAACTCTAATGTGTGTTTTTGCGATGGATTCTTAACATGACAAATACAAGTAACAAGTAGTTCTGGACTGGTTCTTCAGAGTCACAACACACAGTTGCATGCAACCTCCACTTGGAACATTGATCTGCTACTTTGACTGGACATTATTAAGAGTGACAGTCCAAACTAGATCGCTATGAAATTGCTTTCACATACCGTGGTGGCATAACTAACTGTCTCCTGTCGTGCCTGCATTGAATTGCAGAAAGGATCACCTCCAGACTAGAATATGATGTTTGGTTAGTTTCTCTGTTAGCTTCCAGCGGCCACACCGCAGCTGCTAGAATACAACCAAAACCAAAACAAATCCTCGCGCTTTCTTCTGCTTTCTTCTTCCGGGCAGACTAGACGCCCGACGGCTTATTGCTGCCTCCCGGTGCTGGTGTTAGGTACTGCACCTCTCTTTCTTTTTTGGAATTATTTATCAATAATTCCTTATTTAAGTTATCGACGTGATTAAACAATAATTACATTATCCATAAGCATAATTATTAATTACATGATTATTTTCCATTTGTGATGGAGAAACCTGTTTCTATGTCAACTGATATGCTTATTCTGTGCAGTCTGTAATGAGCACATGATTTTGTACAAAAGCTCCTCACTTTGAATTTAAAACCTTAACTCCAGTTTGGGCTGTTGTAGCCTACCAGTCATAATAAGCAGTTTAATCCGCCCTGACAAGCACCTGGAATTGTAGGTGAGTCTGAAATTGTGAAAATAGCAGATCTACAAGCTCACAACGCCTTGCCTGGCTATTTTCATTTTTTTGCCTCTTTCTTATTATTTGGCCAATGATTCACCAGTTTTTATAGGCTATAGTTTGTTGATTACTTTTGATGCGTCCCACCTTTTTCATATTATTATTATTATTTATTATTATGCCAATTTAATCCAATCACTACCAGTTTATCAGCTTAAACTGTATAGTATTCAAATTTCTTCTTTATTTTTAATGAGTTTTATCTCCCGATTGTTTACAAAAGAGCTGGAGAGACAGGGTGGCACGTTTACTGAACAAACACAACATGGAATAACTCTTTCTATACTTAAAAATGCAAATACACATTTATATTAGAATTAAACATGTCATGCTCAGGAATGCCATGTGGAAACTGTAGTTAACAAATGTAGTGTATTTCTTTATTGTTACAGAAGTGTACATATCACTAAAGTACAGCACATTGCAAAGGCAATAGTATTTACAAGGTATCAACTCTGTTTCTATGGACGCTTTACACGTATTTCCTTCATTCTACAAGTAAGCTCCCACTGCTTTATATACAAACCTCCATTATAATTTATTATGTATATTCATAAATATTACTTATTCACTTTATAATGCATAAAATATTCATGCTTGGCATTATTAACAGATGGGGGGAAAAATGTAAAGCATGTTTATCTTATGCAAATAATATAAATAATTCTATTTTCTAATTGCTACACAGTAGAAAGGTACAGTAAGATTATTTTCAGTAACAGATAACACACACAGCGGCATTTAAGTTGATGAGATATTACAGTAGATTTGCAGCATGTCAAAGTAGATGAATGTGTGAGGATCACTATCCATAAATTAATTCCTCCATTATGGTTGTCACGCACGCACGCACGCACGCACGCACGCACGCACGCACGCACGCAC
>OOFJ01139210.1:0-12055 GCA_900323375.1 Benthosema glaciale
CGCTACGGAGAGAGACAGATCATTATTTAATAAAAATCATTAGCGCACCACTAGCTACGCTATCCCAAACCTTTCGCCTTCCTGTGTGTGTACTGTGCACGCAGAGAGAGAGAGAGAGAGAGAGAGGGAGGGAGTGAGGGAGGGGGGTGCGTCCTTTGCGCTTGACGGGCACATCTTGCATGTGAGATGTCAAAATGAAAAACAAATGATGTAGCCTATGTGTCGGGTGTACTGTGGATCGCATGATGCATCTTGGTGAAGTCTTGCAATGTGTGATCCCTTGTCGGCTATCAATCGTTTAGTGTGAAATCCACAAAGATAATTGACAGCCGATTTTTGGAAAAAGACTCTTGTAGTGTGAAATACATAACGATATGATGACTCGCCGAGGACTCTAAAACTCCTGCAGTGTGTACGAGCCATTACTCTTTTTTGCTACAAGAGAGAGAGACTTTAAGAGAGGTTTAAAGCTCCAGGTGCAGTGAAACATTTTGAATGTACTGTAGTAATGTTCACTCAGCAGCTACAACAGACTAAAGAAGACAATACATAATTTCATGGAAAATCGTGATCTCAATTCTTGTGGCGGAAAATCAAAATTCATATTTTGAGCAAGAATCGTGCAGCACTACATGATTGTCTTGGAGTTTGAGCACGCACGCACGCACGCACGCACGCACACACACACCTTGGCGATGATGATCATTTGGTAAGCTGCCAGTGGCAGGGTGATGGTGCTACGGAGAGCCAGGCTCGAGCACACGATGCTGAGCCACCAGGGCAGACCGCTGGCCTGCTGAACACCAACCAACAACTCCCCTGTCAGCTGCACCGGGGTGGAGGCTGCCAGATCCTCATACCAGCCTCCCACACCTCCTCCCACGCCAACTCCACTGCTGCTGTAGAAACGCCTGGACAGATGGAATCTCTGTCTGTCTGTGTGACCTAAACTGGAGAAGATCTTCCCTACGCTGCTGCTGCTGCAGCATCCAGCCGTGATGCCGACAGGTTCGCAGTCCAGCGGTTTCGGCCGGTGGAGGGGTTGTAGTAGTGTCAGTGCCGGGTTGGAGGTGAGAGCAGCAGAGCCGAAACTCCTTCCGAGAGTCAACCTGACTACTACAGAGCCCCTGTGACACAGCATCCTCGCCTGTTAACAACACCACACACAGAACAAGTTACCGTCTGTCAAAAGTTAAACTGTGATCATTACAGTAGTTGTTTTGGTTCGCCTGCTTTTCTAGCGCAATGACAGAGACTAAACAACAAAAGATTCACCCCCAGATTAAAAAAATAAAATTACAATGTGTCAAAACAGAATAACAAATGAACTGCATTTCATGAAAACGTGCCACCGATCCGCTCCAGCTAATTCCACCTTAGAAACACATGTACTGTACAGGTGTTAAATTATTGATATGGATGTATTCATTTTATAAATAGTATTTTAATTTGTGTTTCAACTGTCAGTTGCATTAAACAAATAGCAGTGCTAGTAACTACTGCTGGTAAATACAAATAGTCAAATTAAATCAATGCATCCTACTATAGCAGTGGTTCCCAAACCTTTTCATGTCAAGGACCCCAAATTGACTAATTAGTTAGCCTGCAGACCCCCATTTGAAAACATATGCCAGAGACCCCCCCATAAGAGAAGATTTTTACAGCTCTAGCAGCAGTGAATCTCAACCAGTTCAATTTCCAAGGACGCCCAGTTTGACATGCATTAGTCTACGGACCCCCATTTAATGGCATTTTTATCTCTGGTACCCCCAATTTATATTGCAAAATCAATGTTAATTTAAATCTGAGAGTGTACACATGTACAATACATTTGTACACAGCCCCATAAGGCTCCATTTGGTTCCTAATTATCATTTAGCTGGGGACCCCCTGGAACTCTCTCAAGGACCCCTAGGGGTCCCCGGACCCCACTTTGGGAACACGTACTGTACTGTAGGCTACTACCCTGCAAGGCAACATACAATCAATACTTCATTGAATGACAGTTAGCTTAGCAACGCCATATAGCAGTCAGACCGATCATGCAATGATACTCACTCAGTCACGGTGGCAATGAAATAAGAATATATAAAGCCTTTAGTGTATTTAGTTTAGCTATAACGATAAATTGTACTCTGAAATGAAATGAATCTTCAGACATAGAAAACATTTAATTTTGTTTTAGAGATCAGAGAGGCTCCTTCACCTCCGCCCGTCGCGTAAACATGACGTCACGACGGCGTGCAACCATTAGACGTAAATGTATATAAAAAATAAAATAAACTCTACAATGCTGGCCGCTAGATGGCGGCCAGCATTGTGAAACATTAGTAAATGAACACGGATTAACTAGAATGAATCCGGAAGTTAAGCAATTTAGCTTCAGAATTAGTGCTGCTATAGTGCTGTAATTTAATTGGTTAATGTGTTGTTTATTGAAAATTGAACTGATAATTAAAAAGAATCTCATCATGTTTCGTTCACCTGAAATATTGGAAATTCTCAAACCTAATTTGGATTCTGATTCTGAAATATATTCAAGCTGTCAACGCTGTCATGTTTCTCTAGGAGGGCTAGGGACATAGGGTCAACGGCAGTTCTCTCAAACTGAGAAAGGATTGGATGGATTTTATTTTGAAGTGTTTGACAGGACGTCCTCCTGCATGCTAGCATGTGTGTGTTGTCAGTTGTAGCATCCATTCCATAGTAGCCATAACAGCACAGCAGCAGGTGTAATAGAACACGAAACGAACAGGTTGTTTTTAAAGGGCTTTGCGGTCCCTACAAAGACCGTTTAAAGCCAGAGAGATCGTCGAGATGGCAGAATACAGCCAGTCGGGGATCATGGTGGCCTTGCTGCTGTTTACTGTCCTGACGTTAAAGGACATTTATATCGGCAGAAATATGATGAGTCAAGAGCAGCAGTACATGGAGCAGCAGCACCACCATGGGGATGATGATGTCGGCCTACCGCCTGGCAGGAGAGTCTTGCCTGACAGCCTGGCCGAGCCTGAGCCTGAGCCTGAGGCCGAGGCTGGGAAGCCGGCTAAACACTCCCTGTACACCGGTGGGCCTGCCCTGAAGTTTCAGTACTGGTGAGAGACGAGAGAGAGTCCGGATTAAGAACGTTTTATCTTTAGGTCATGTATTTTTAAATTTTTTATTATTGTATGCCATTTTGATAAATGGACAGCAAACCATGCCTTTATTCTTTGTTGATTTGTCTTTGTCTTTCATCCATTGTCTCGTATGTTCCCATTTCGCAACTGCCAAAGTCTGCTTGCATAAATCATTTCATTTGCACATTTTGTTTTTGAGAAGTGCTATGCAAATAAAGTGTATTATTATTATTAGTATTAGTAGTATTAGTAAATTAGTAATAGTAGTAGTATTGAGATGGGAGCACTTTCATCTTTATCCTCAAATATAACAGTGATGTGATGGAGGAGGTGGAGTTCAGAATACATAAAATAAGAATACTTCAGCTGAGCTGAATTTAATATGCCAAACAATTATACAAATAATGCCCAAACAATTAAAACAGTCTCAATGGCACATACAATTCAGCAGTTCTCTTATATCCTGTTACTGTCCAAAATTGTCCTCTGGTGTTCACATTCACCCTGGACAGTCTGTCCTTATTGTATTGTGTTACTTATTAATCGTAGTAGTACCTGTATTATATTTGTGCTTGCATGTGCCAGTCATGCCCTAACAGTTACAGTATATTTGGAGCTAGGGGTTTGTGTGTACGGTATATTGTACAATTATCAGGTCTGTTTCTCTGTTTGTGTTTTGCAGTATTTCCTGAGGCTACAGCAAGGTGTTTCAGGAGTACTCTCGCTCAATCAGCCAGCTGTACCCTGACATCCGCATAGAGGGAGAGAACTACCCCCCCACCACAATAAACAGGTTATTTAACAACTTGAATTTCATGACTTGTCGACACAGTACAGATAGTAGATCGATACCATATTGTTTTTGTTGTATTTGATACACAATCAAGAACGAGCGACCTCCACACCCCGATCCATGTACCGAGGCGCGCTCTTGTGGCTATTACTTTCAATGGTGTGGCATCATGTTCTGTACAGCTAACGTCTGTAATTGTTATTGCTACCGTATACATAACTTACATAACTCTTATTTCCTATAGGTATTTAGGTAACTTTTTCTCATACTTCAAGCTGTTGGCCATCACTCTGATAGTGAGTGGCCAGAACCCCTTCCCTTTGCTGGGCTTGGCAACGCCACGGGCCTGGATCTGGAGCCAAGAAAACAAGGTAAAACATACTACAAAGGCTCTTACTTAGCACACAAGTTAAATGTTTTCCCACTTTAACGATACATTTGAAAAACTAGCAAAATGTTGTTTTTGAGGTGGAGAAAAGTTAAAGGATTTAGGAGGTAGTGCAGTTGGGTGCTGGCCTGCTGGGGGACGTGTGCTCTCCTCCGCATCATCAGTGCCCCCATACAATAGGTGGGGTTGGCAAATGGGTTTCTGTGTGGAGTTTGCATGTTCCCCTGGGGTAGCAGGTACCCTCACAAAAAACATGCAGTAATCCTGGTCTCAATACTGCCTCCCCCTGGCCAGCTGGGGTGCATGATAGAGGGGAAAGGAACTGGTTAGCTAGCGTGTTCCTTCCACGCACTACATCCAACCGGGGAACCCCCCCCCCCTTGTCCGGTGAAAAGAAGCGGCTTGGACTCTTCATGCATTGAAGGAAGCATGATGTCAGTCCATTGCTCTTCCCAGGTTGGCAGAGAGAGTGTAGCGCCCAGGATTACTATTAGACAATTATTGACACTGGGTGAAAATCGGGGGATACTTAAATTTAAGAGAAAAAAAATATTATTGTACAAATGAGCCAGGATCAAACTTTGATTGTAAACATTCTAAAACTGCCATAGAAAAAATACGGTTTTACGAATTATCCTGTTGCTATTATTGATCTGGTCCAGTAACTAATATCCCAACTTGTTGTGTTCATTTGTGTGCGTTTCAGATATTCTCATGCCTCATGGCGTTCTTCCTCAGTAACATGCTGGAGACTTACTTCCTGTCTACCGGAGCCTTTGAGATCACACTAAATGGTGAGTCAGTTTGATTGACTACCCCTTCAACCAATCAAAACCATAATGCGAGACACTAAATGGAGAATATCTGAGAATTAAATCCGAAGTAACAAATTATGACTAGGACGGCACCGGCCTCTTTGGGGTCTTGCATGTCAGGAATGATGCAAGTCTGCCATACTGCTATGCAGAACAAATGTTATGCAATAAATACCACATCGACAGCAGCGGTTTGCTCTCAAAATACTACTTATTAACATGCTGTGTTTTGTGCTGTAGATGTTCCTGTGTGGTCCAAACTGCAGTCAGGTTACGTTCCAAACATCCAGGAGTTGTTCCAGATTCTAGATAACCACCTAAAGATGAACACGATGCCCTTCACCTCCCCATAGGCATGCTGGGAACTCTGACAACGTGCAGGTGTGGACCCTAATACTGCTGGTTATATATAGCAATCATTTAATTATATACCATAACCTGGAGTTGAGTTATTTTGTTTTCATGAAATGGTTACTAAGTATGGCAGTATGAAAATCATAATCACATCCTTCCCAATTAAAACATTATTTTAACATCAAAATGAGCTATTGCCTGTGATTGGTTTTGAGAATGAAAGTGAGACATGAACTCCAGTGCCTCATAGTCAGAGGTCAAAGTTGACCGTATTGTCATTTTGACGTTGATTATTGCTTCTACCTTGTTTGTAGCCTAATCATCTGCTATAGCTATAAACCATCAGATTGCATGACATAAGTAACCGTTTCATGGCAATATAGTAGTCTATAATTATCATACGATGTAATGCAGTAATATATTGCAGTATGTTATATTATTGCATACTGTTGTATAGTTCATTATGGTAAAAAATATATTTATATTGTATTAAGTTATATTATTGTAATACGTTACGGAATTGTCTGTCTGTCCTAGGAGTGTTGAACAGAGACGGTGTATTTGCTGGTGTTTATGAAGGCCTGGTCATAAAGCAGTCTACTCTGCCTGGCTCGGCTGGATGTCTCAAGCCACCAAACGACAAGTCTCTGTCCCCCCCTGCTGCACGTCTTCCTGCACTGCAACCCATGCTGCCATTCAGGACAATCCACCCACAGCACAGACAGTCCACCTTTACATAATCCATTATGGAACAGGGAGGAAGCTGACCTGGTGTCAGTTTCAGACTTTCAGCGAAGGGAGGTTTCAGCCTAAATACAGTGCATCTAATCTTTTTTATATCTCAGCCTGCTATGTAACTGATTCTCCAAGAGAGATTTTCACTACAGTGACAGTCTGTTTACATATTTATTATCTAGTAAGTTATGTAGTAATGGTATTTATAATGCAGTCTGTAGTTCATTCCATATGCTTGTAAAGTTTAGTTTATATATTAAGTATATAAACTATCTTAGTCATTGTAATTAACCTGGCACCTTTCGACTACAAGAAGATGTGCCGGAACGCTAACATCAGTTCTTCAGTACGTAACCAGAAAGTCTATAGTTTTACATACTTCCTGATTACAGCATGATGAGGGTAAAGGAAATGTTCGAGCCACCACACATTTAAAGCACAATTCAATCGTCGTCTTTCTTTCATTCTTCAGTCTGTCAAAATTGGGATAACAGTAATTTATTTTATTTTATTTAACTAGTAAAAGTCTCTTGTGGGAACTGGCCAACTGGCAGAAATAAAATTACAGTACAGTTCAATGCTACATCGTACATGTGAAGTTACAGTACCTATAAAATATAATAAAATCAATCTCTACTAAACAAAACTTTATGTGACTAATAATGTAATAATGTATAATAATGTAACATTTTTAAATCACATGAATCAACATATTTATTGTAACATGAGCCTGAGCCAATAATAATTACAGTAGTCGTTTATAATTTATTTCATAATTATTTGTATTGTATTTATGATTTCTTTTTTTTTTGCACATATGCTGATAATTTGACTGAAACACGAACAGCTAATTACAGTACCTTCCATTCACGGTCGGTTCTGGTTTTCATAGAAAAGGAAACAAAAAAACACAGCAAGTGACAACATATAAGTTATGAAACGTTTAAGCTTTTGGAAGGTTTGTTTGTTACCCTTTGTAGTCGAGAAGCGCCATGTTAGAAACAGTGAGGCTTCTAGGCCTCGTTAGTTTTTCCTCTCTTCATAAGTCTTCCTGATGACATTGTTGGGTGGGTTCAATTCAAACTCATTAATTGTCAACTAGAATGAAAATAAAGTTTAAAGATCTATATGACGTGCTGTTTGTGCTGTGTATATGACATCATCTGTTTTGGTAAAATTCTCCTCCCTACATGTATGTGAGGTATCATGGTGTTGCCGAAAGGCATGGCTGCAAATGTTTTGCACCCTGTCTGTGGACAGCTAATCTCTGGTACTGCTTGATCACGCACCCACTCCCTTGCTACCAGTGCCCCAACCTCTGCCCCCAAATGTTCTAGTGACACCAGGAGGCAGATTTTTGTAGTAAAACCCTACAGGTCTTTCAGATTTTTCAGATGAGTGGCTAAGCTTGGCTTTCAAAATTTCAAATCGGTACACAAATCGGTGTGATGTGATCAAGACAGATTTGTTCGATTTTTCATAGACTCCATCCTGATTGGCGAATTCTGAACATTGCTGGCCCATGCACTATTGCACTAACCTAACCTACCTGACCTGGAGGCATGTGCTCTGAGGGAGAACCTCTATGAAAAGATGTGGTGTGAATGCTTGATTCTGAAAGACAGCCTCCTCTGTCCTGTTGATGTGTCCTTGGGAAAGTCACCCTACCTGCTGAGTGAAGCGTCTAGTTAGAGTGCGGTTAGCCTCGGAAACCCAGACTTTTTTTATTTCCAGGGAGGAAAAGAAAAGTCTGGGTCCACCTATTTTCGGCATAGAGTTTTGCTGCACATTGCTCAATCTTTGCTGATTTCTGATCGCCTAGACCTTATTAAATTTGACGAAGACACGCACACACGTACGTCCACACACTCCACTCTCTCTCTGTCTACCTAATTAGTAACATGCCGCGCAGGTGCGTGCAGTTTCTCCCGGCAGGCTCTAGCCCATTCTATAAACAGCTTTTGTCCCCACACATCTCAAGATTTGCCATTGACCACGATAAGAGAATTCCAGTCAAATGTCTGCTAAATGTTGTCCCCGCTCGTCTCAAGTTTTGCCATTGAAGGTGAACGGAGAAATGACAGATGTCCTCTTTTTATGACGTAAATTAAACATCAAAACATTAAACGCCATTGATATTAAAGGGAAAATGTACGTCATATGTAAACAAGCAAATCAGCTAACCAATCACAGGCAGGCATTCTCATTGGCCAGAATTAACCAATCACAGGCAACAGGCATTCTGATTGGCCAGTATGGGATGATGTAAGAGCTGATAATTTGGAAAATGTGATCAACATTGTATCATGGTTAAATGATAATAACATAAGGACAAGAGTGCCCCTCATTTCACACAGGTGTGATATTTCTTTCTAACTAGAAAAGGGATGTGATATGTATCTGCCCCTCGTGCACAGTCTCCACCAGGATAATAGCATTTGTGATGTTTGAACAAAATATGTAGAAGTAATACAAATTGCATTTGAGCACACGTTTCTTCTATTAAAAAAGGAAGGGAAAAAAG
This sequence comes from Benthosema glaciale, assembly GCA_900323375.1. Lineage (NCBI taxonomy): Eukaryota > Metazoa > Chordata > Actinopteri > Myctophiformes > Myctophidae > Benthosema > Benthosema glaciale. The sequence goes on from OOFJ01139210.1 coordinate 8,729, forward strand.
ACAATGCTCCATCATTTCGGCAAGTGTATTATTACATCAGTCATCTGTTATAGTATGACATCTCTATGATCTCTCTCTTATCATCATAGATCATCATCTCATTCTGGCCAATCACAATTTGCGTCCTCACTTTTGTCTTCAATGTTTGTGTTTAGACACTTTTGTCTTCAATGTTTGTGTTTACACAGACCCTCAAAGCTGGACATAGCGTATGTGCATGCATAAAGTGAATGGCAAATCGAGTGGCAAAGTTGAGTAGCAAAGTGTATCAGTTAGGACTTTTCTGTTTGGGTGTATGGGCTGTCAAAGGCCAGAAAGTACTTTTTTGGGCCTCAGTAGGCATTCCCGCATAACTTCCGGGAATGCTGATGATGTCATGCGCACACCCTCCATACACACAATGAGGAAAAACAATGAATGGAGGTACTTTCTTCACCTTCTGGCAGCGTGCACGAAGAAATGTGGTGCTGACTGTTCCAGCAGTTTGCAAAATTATGGATAGACAGCTTAAAAGGAGGTGAAAACATACCATAATCACACGTCTTGCCTTCAGCCTGAAGGAGATGCAAATAATGGCTCTAAGATGTCGTCGTTTGTATTTGTAGCTGGACAATCCAAGCCATGTTGGATTATACATTATAAATCATAGTTACAAATATAAAATATAGCTGCAAAGCAGAAATAAGATGTGGCACAAGGAATTTGGTGCTGACCGGTCCAGCGGTTTGCGAGATTAGCTCCAAACTTAAAACGACAGCCATGAGTGAAGTTAGCGGTGCCGTTGATGAGTAAATTTCTGTCTGTATGAGGAACGAACAATGTTAAATGATCTCTGTCCATTTATTTCACGGCCACGCAGGTGATGACCAATCCAGACCAATCCAATTGGCTCATGGTGGTACTTTACTACTTGCATGGCCTACCTGCCAGCACGAACAAGAGGTGTGGGATTAGCTCCAGACAGACACTCACAGACATTACAATTTCTAGTCTCACATTCCGTTTACAGTACCACGTTGCAAAAAAAAAAGAAAAAAAAAGATGTTCATAGAGGCTTTCGAGGAATGAGGGCCTTCCTCATTGTCAGTTTTAAGTCGGATGTACCTAGTACTTTGTGTGCATAGAGTTTACAGTATGGTCGACTACTGGTGTTGACACTGCACATGGTCTCCTCCTCCTCTCCCAAATCCCTCATCTTCCTTCTCCTCTTCGTCGTGCTTTCGGTGACCATTACCTGCCGAGCTCTGGTTGCAGTCCTGCAGCTCGACCTCCTCAGCGTCATCACTGATGACTTCTTCCTTCGACCGCTCGGGCAGCAAGGCTTCCAACTCTCCAAGTTTCTCAAGGGTGGTCCAGTTGTGTCCAGGAAACTGGACCTCAAACTCAATGTACAGGTCTCCCTTCTCAAAGGGGTTGCGGTACTGTGGCATGCCCAGCTTTCGCACAACTCTCTTTGATCCAGGCTCTACGACTTTGCCAGCGGGGCACTTGATGACGATCTTTCTGTCGTCCAAGTGTTTAAATGTGAACTGGAATCCACACAGTGCTTCCACGAGGCCGATCTTATGGGTCATTATAAGGTCATTGCCTTCTCGTCGGAATGTCGCGTGTGGTTTCTCTTGTAGATCAATAATGATATCGCCGGCTACCACGTTAGGCGCCTGGTCACCTTCTCCTCTGAAAGTGATCTTCTGGCCGTTTGGCATGCCCTTGTCCACATGCACTTCTAGAATCTTCGTATCCTTAACCACCTTCTTCCCATGACACTTATTACAGCGGTCCTTGACACTGATCACTTCACCCTCTCCACTACAATCCGAGCACGGAGACTGCATCTGTTGGAGCATCCCTGGGGCCAACTGTCTCGTTATGGTGCGGAATCCACGTCCCTTACAGGTGCTACACTTCGCTACAGTCCCTGTCCTCGACCCGTTTCCGTTGCAAGTGCTACAAAGAATGTTCTTGGTAAGTTTTAGAGCCTTGGTTTTCCCATTGTAGAGGTCTCCCAAGGTCACCTTGATCGGTTCGATCTTGTCCTCTCCTCTCCTTCCACGACCTCCGTTGCGTGCGCCACGCCCATGTCCGAACATGTGAAACAGACCGCCTCCACCAAAGATGTGGGAGAAGATGTCCTCCATCCCTGCTCCACACCCCCCTCCTTGCCTAAGGCCTTCTTCCCCAAAGCGGTCATAGAGGTCTTTCTTGTCTGGGTTGGTCAGAACCTCATATGCGAAACTGATTTCTTTAAACTTTTCACCGCCAGTTGGGTTTTTATCAGGGTGATATTGTATTGCCAGTTTGCGGTATGCCCTTTTGATATCACTTTCCGAGGCAGACGGAGACACGCCAAGGATGTCATAGAGCTTGGTATCTGAAACGTTCGCCATGATGGAGAAAGTCAGAGAGGAAGAATGATTTCACTTCCGTGAGCCATTATAAGGATAAAGATCATTTGTGCGTATGGTGGTGTCACTAACCCTGCCCAAATATGGCGCTAGCCCCTCCTATGCTTAACAGAGATGATTTCATTGGCTGAGCACGGAATGTGACGTATGATGATATGATGTATGTACTGTATGACGATGAGAGCGCCCCTCACTTCACACAAGTGTGATTTTTGAGGGGCGTAAACCCCTCCTATATTCCGCTTTTATAGTGATTATAGGTAACTTCGTCCTACACAAACATTAAATTCCCATTGATAATGAATGGAGAATTTTACGGCATAGTGTCTGAGGAAATATAGGCATAGTCTATCTATCTTACGTCATGATGATGTGTGATGACAAGATCGAGCACCCCTCACTTCACACAGGTGTGATTTATAATTTAATTTCACCTTTATTTACTCAGCGAGGTCAATTGAGAGCCAGCTCTCTTTTCCAATGACACCCTGATAAGCATAACACAGATATATTACAAGATAACAGACATTTCAGTGTATTTCTGACAGTATAACAGACTTGTAAATTGATCCAGTGAAATTTCTTCAGTTTTAAAATGGATAGACAGTTCTGGGGTGTAGTAATGAAAAGCTGTCTTACCCAGTTCAGAATTAACATTGGGGATTTCTAAAACAAATCAGTCTAAAATTCACATTTGCTTTTGAATAGCCTCAATCTACAAGCTGTGACCACTGAGCTTGTATATCCCATTATTGCTATTGTTGTGTATATATATATATATATATATATATATTATTATTATTATTATTATTTTTTTTTTTTAAGGAGCTGGCTAAACAAGATTGTGTTCTTTTGCGTGTGGAAGGAGCCCGGTTGAAAAGTAATATGAAAGTAATAAGTAACTATATGATACTTTATTGTC
>OOFJ01139211.1:12700-24836 GCA_900323375.1 Benthosema glaciale
CACGCACGCACGCACGCACGCACACACACACACACACACACAGACAGACAGACAGACAGAATTGAGATGAGATGAGAGATGATGAATACAATGCAAGGTGATGTGACTCAGGGCACGGATGTAATGAGAAGTAGAAATTAGATCCCCAAAATCTTGCCACTGACCAGATGTTCCTCTTGCACACACGGAATCCAGGGCAATTCTAATTTCTAACCACAGGGACAGCATTGTCATAAAAAGCAGAACATTAACAGATTATAATAGGGTTTCAGGACACCATGCTGATAGGATTATTTTTTTTGCTCATAAGTGCAGTACCACTCAACGTGAAGCATGCCCAAATCTACTCTAGAGACGGCGCCGCAAGCCGACATAATATGAGGTAAAAGGTCCATAAACCTGAACTTTTGTCCACATTTTTCAAAGATATGAAACACTGACTGTTGAGCAGATTACCAATCAATATGAGGTGATAACGGGTGTGTCTTTCAGAATGTGACACCATGGCTGTAATAATATCACTCATGGAAGTGTGTGTGTGTGTGTGTGTGTGTGTGTGTGTGTGTGTGTGTGTGTGTGTGTGTGTGTGTGTGTGTGTGTGTGTGTGTCTGTTCATGTGGGAGTGCAGTGTGCATCTGCACGTCCACAGCATGCAGTCTGCACGTCCACATTTGATGATGGAGTGATGAGCCACCAGTTAATGAGTCTGACATACTGCACTTAACCCTGTCACGTTGAGTCACACACACAGCGCTCCACAGGCAATAAACCTCAAAGACACAACCCAAAGGCTTTGCATGGAGTGACTGAAAAAGAGGATAGCGGAAGCCACAATTGATTAGCTCAGAAAGTTTACTTGCCACTTTAGACATAGTCCTACTTAAATAAACAATAATAAATAATAATAATAAATAATGATACAGTATGAATATGGAGCATACAAATTACAGGCTGATTAACTTTAGTCAAAACAATGACACAAACACACTCAGGAGATGATTTTGGTGGCATTTTAGGGGCCAACGTCATAAGCAGCCACTTGCCCTATGCTATGTTGAGCAGCACATGCACATCAGTACACAGAGTACACAACAGTACATGTGCAGTTACGCACCAGCACCACTAGGTGGGTCGTGATTTCTTCTGCATGCAGGTCTCTTGTCTAGTTAGGAGGAACAGTCTGGACTAATGGGCCATTCCCATGGGGCAAATGTCAGAGGGTATCCCCAAAAACAGGTTAGCCGCTGTCACACGCACAGTGGAACTGGAAATTGACACAATGTGCGTTAGTCAGTGGCTTACCTGCTTTTAGATTTCTACGCTGACATTCCAACCAAACCTCGAGCTGTGGAATAAACACATTAGGGATTTGTAATAAAACTACTACAGTAGTAGATCATCAACCTCAACCGCAACACCCAATGCAAAATAGGTCTGAATTCATAGCATACAATATTCATGCGTATTAAATAATCATAGAGGGTATGTATGCCAATCACTGCATGACACTGACAAAGTTGCAATACTTTTATTCATTTAACCATAATGCCTATATTATGTGAAATCTCATTCGGATTGCCTTTTACAGCCAGTCATCCAATTCCTACTATTATAACAATTTCGGTACATATATTTTTTTCGGACATATTTAGGCCTACAAAGAGATATTTATTTAGCTTGCCTTCAATCTCATCTGCCATGAGCAAGTTGCAATATGTTCAATTAATATAATTAATTGTCAAGTGGTATATTTATTTTTATTTTATTTGTAGCAGATAGGTAGTAAATATAATGTACCGCATCCATAGGCACCATGCATCTGTTCAGCAGACCCCTATGGACAGAATAAAGAATTATGGCACATAAAGGGAGCTATACTTACCAGTCCCAAGTTTTCTTTAGAAGATTTATTACAGGGGGGGAAAAAATACATAATTTCTTGAACAAAAGCCTCTCTGTCGTGTGTCCAGGCACTGACATCGTTTTTTCCTTAAAAATCTATTGCATTATATTGCTAAAGTTAGGTGCATTTTGGAAATATAGTAGGCTATACCACCGGAGAAGTTCAGTCCACTTGCACTACCCGAACCCTGCCCACTCCCCTGCTTCTGCAACCTGACCTGGTTATGCAAATCGTACCGTTACTGTCATGGTGTCGAACTAATGAGCGGACCTGCTCTCGTAACGCCGTCCAATGGATACACGCAAGAGGCGGGCACAACACCGCCGACGAGTCTGGTGTGGTTGTTAGAGTTATAGTTGGGGTGCGGCGCGTTCATTTTTGCACGTCTTACATTAGGAATGAACCATTTTCACGTCATCATCGGTTCCCCATGTCCCCTGAGCGATTGTGTTGGCAAATGACCTGCCACACGGCTAATGCTCGCTTTTGCCTTAAAATAGGGCGAAATGCAACGGAATGGTCGCCGTCGGTGGCGAATTATGGCACGTTATTTTAAAACATGAAAGGACTCGCAGAATTATGGAAGCAGCAGCAGACCCCTACGATGTAAAATTGGTTGAACTCAGCCTACTTGTGTACAGTGTTGCCATGAGGAGAGTGTGGCTGTGCACGTACCAAGGATGCAGCATGACAGGAGGACTGATGGGGGAGTGCTTCTGTACTTCTGTACACAGAGAGAACATTTAGGGAACAGCGGAACACTCAATTATTTACATCATCTGCCTGCATGGGACAGGAAGGGGGGCCCCGGGTCGCTTTATATTGAACTCTGAGAGAGTACAGATGTAACCCATTAGAGTTCATCCATTGTATTTCACAAAAAGTACAAGTAAAGGGTTTCCCCCCTATTGCTATCTATCTATCTATCTATCTATCTATCTATCTATCTATCTATCTATCTATCTATCTATCTATCTATCTATCTATCTATCTATCTATCTATCTATCTATCTATCTATCTATCTATCTATCTATATGCATCTATGGGTGCATTTAACATGAAACTATGACTACGGACAGTTTTTTTTTTTTTACTTTTGTGTTAGTATTTTCACAATAATGAAAAAAGTGAACATGTCATTTTAAACATAAAGCAAAAATGTATAAAGTAAATAGCCTATAAACTAGACGTAGGTGGCTACCTACGATACACAACCAATACATCTACAGTTGTAGTTGTATCGGTATTGTGTTCAAGGGAACACAATGTTCTCATTATGTTCTCCACTGGTTATAGGCTAAACTGGTTGCTCGCCTCTAGTTTGTTCTGTGCATATTAATATACTTAAATAAACAACATTTATTTAGGCTTGGCCACGTGATAAAACTGTTTCAACCATTCCGTGATATTGTTCCGATATGCAGGATACGCTCTCCCGTGTGATACACAGTATTACTGGGTGTTATGTAATAGGTTTATGTTTTCCTCTATATACAGTAACCAGTAGGGGGCGACATATAGTTGGTGGGTTGGACAGCACATGATACATTGCAAATAACCCATCTCGACTTTGAGTCACTGTGACTGACTGTCACCCCACAGTCAAAAGAATAAAGATTGAAAATTACTGCTAGTACTACTGTGTATTCATTCAATACACAGTTTGTATATTAATGTCATTCAAAGGAAATGGCATGATTTTTCTTTATTTTATTTTTCTCTCCACATCTGGCATTCAGACATGGGTTATGTGGCAGCCAAGTCTATAGACCTGTTTTATTTGCTTTATTCATATGGCATGTGAGGAGAACGAAATTAACCCCTTGTTTGAGCCAAATCATGATTAGTGGAGCTATTGTGATTGTGAACGGCGTGCGTTGATGTTTTTGCTTCTCTATCCTCTACCCCGAGCTCAAATCAAATTTAGTATGGGTAACAGGGCTGTGCGGATTTTGAGGGGTGGTCTTTTTGTGGGATCTGTCTACATTTCACAACAGAAATGTAGTAGCCTGGAAACCAGCCTAAACTGCCACAGGAAAAAAAACCCTGGGGCAGATTAGGTCTGGCACTCCTCAGTTTGAATTATATTTCCCTGAGCCCAAAATTGTGATGGACCAATCAGAGCCCACGATTCAAAGTGAGACTTTGAACTGCCCCTCGGAAATAAAATCTCAACACAGAAGTTCCAGACTAATATCTACGCAGTGATATTAGTCTGGTCCATGCCAGGCTAGAAATGTAGTGGCTCACATTGGATGTTATGCTATTGGCACAAGTTGTTCCACAATAACTTTGCCCGTGTCTTTGGACAGTAAAATAAACAATATGTTTTTTGAAATTATGTTTTTATTTTGGCCATTGTACAAAACAGTTACATGTTATAAGTCTGACAGATGTAAATGTATCAAAAACACATTATGTTATGACTCCTGTTCATCTCAGTGATCTCAGACATGACCAAAGTTTAATATGTATTGTAATATAATGTGTAAACATTAAAATATTGATCAGGGATCATCCTGCTATAGCAGCTTTTGATGTCACTTATAGTAATAAGTAAGTAAACAGATTAAAGAAGATGCAGGACTCAACCGTCAGAATCCAAACTCCATTATTTTATTGTAGAAGTTATACCACACTGGAGAGAGACGAGTGTCCCCCTCCAGCAGAGCTTCCCCCAGCACTCCCCCCACACATGTCCAACACATCATTTATACTGTCAGGAGTGTACAGAGAGTAACAAGAGATGCAGGTGTCAGGTCATTCCTTACATGGACTTTTCCCTATAGTTGACTCACACAGTTTGAAATAGGCCTACATGAGTCGGAGAGAAGAACAGGTGGTAATCAGACACACACGCAAGAACGTTACAAGTTTCATCTACTAGTAGTCTACATTAAATTAATCAATACCATAGTGTTATATGAATATTTCTACCACAATCTGTGGATCATCCGTGATCAATCAAAGCTGTGATCTGTGAGCTGTGATGCCTTGATCCGTACTTTTAGGCAAAAGGGTAGGTCCCCGAGCCTAAAAAGCCCCCCGCCCCTCAACACGTGTAAGGCTAAGAATTAGCCTGAATACTTTGTTTTGGGATGTCTGGAGCCTTTTTAGGGCCTTTGGTGCTTTGGTACAGTACCATGGTGCATGCATATAGTCAAAGAAACCTTGAATGTGTGCTCCTGTTAGAGTTCTCAATGTATTCTTATAGGGGATTCACACTATGGTCCCGGATGCGCACAGGGACCACTTGGCAGATGTTGTGGTGTGGGGGCGGCTGTGGCTCAGGAGGTAGAGCAGGTTGTCCAATGATCCAAGGGTTGGCGGTTCGAATCCCGGCTCCTCCTGTCTACATGCCGAAGTGTCCTTGGGCAAGACACCTAACCCCAAATTGCTCCCGATGTGCTGATTGTGCCTTGCATGGTGGCAGCAGCAATCGGTGTATGAATGTGTGTGTGAATGGGTGAATGTAATGCACTATGTAAAGCGCCTTGGATAAAGGTGCTATATAAATGCACCATTTACCATTTACCGGGAGCAGATCACCCAGCCGTTCCCGGGACCACATTCAAGTGTACTCGGATACGGATTGCTGCAATGTGAAAGCATTGAATACAACTGAATGAAGTGTGCTCAGCTGCGGAAGAATTAAGGCCAATGTGAATCAGGGCCAGTGGGGACCAGGGCCAGTGGGGACCAGCCAACTGTATCTGGGAACGGTTCCAATCAAATGGACTCAGTACGTCTCAGTGTGAATCTCCTATTACTGACCACCAGTGAGGATATCCTTTACAAAAATCTTACATTAGTTGCCATTTTATCACTGGAAAGATTTGCCTCTCAATGGAACCCAGGTAGGTAATTTGATTTCATCTTGTCTTGAGATAACATTGTCAGTCACTCACTTTAACTGTGAAGCTCTTGGTTCTCCAGCATCCCAATGTCACTTAAGACCTCCCAAAACAAACTAATTCGACTACTTCTTGGCCTGGGGCCCATGATCCACCTCTTACCAACCACTTTGCTATTCTAAACTGGCTCCAGGTTGAAGACAGAGTTAAGCAATTGAAAATGGGATCGACATTCAAAATTGTAAATGCAACCTTGACCTCAGTGCCTGCATTTTTTGGTGCTATCCCTTTTGGAGTGTTTGACTGTACTATGCTGTTTATATATTCTGTCTAATGAACTATTCAATCAATCAAAGCTGTCGGCCTTGATGAGGTTTCTATTTGACCCAAAGTGAATTCATTCAGTTTGACGTAGCCATGTGTAAGGATAGTTTGTTATCAGCATGCAAGCCGGGTGCATGTTCTTTAACAGTGTTATGTGGATCTGCACAGTATCTAACTATAAATGCGCCACGTCTCTGCGTGTGCGCATGCGTGCGTGTGTGTGTACAGTTGTAATGCACGTAACTCGAGAAGTTGAACCATTTCCCCACCGACTTCAAACTCGACATACGTGTTCCACACCCCTGCAGGTGGGACACGCCGATGTCCACACCACAAAAGGCTCTGGTCAGGCTCTGCCAGTGGGCCTAATCAGCCAAAGTCCCCTCACCTGTGCAATGTCCAGCCTCTGCCTCAGCCAATTGATTGCCATGGCAACCACACACCTATGAATTCATTACTTAACCAGTCCACTTTTCACAGTCAGTTTGCAGCACTAAGGCAGAGACAGTATCGGCGGAAGTGTCGGGATGGAACATCCATCAGATGTATTTCCGATGTATGATTTCGAAAACACAGGATATGATGTTAAATCCAAAGTGCCATATATATATATATATGCTTTTTTTTCAACCAATCATAACATTTGTTTCATTCACAGAGATATAAATAGATTTGTAATGCGTCAACGTCATTTACTTAGAGATGCTTCCGCCCAAATCCCGCAACTTCCGCCCAAAACATGTGATACCGTCTACAGCGTAGGTCTTGCCCAGTTGCCCAGTGTGCATTTGGAGTGACACACCTCTGCACTCTTATTGGTTAGAGAAAGTACAAGGTTCACTCTGCTCGTATGCCAGTTCTCATCCTCGCCCAGTACAGGCATTTCTTTTCTGCTTTGATAACAAAACGCCTGCGTCCTCTGAGGCTATAAAGGGCATGCACGTGACATCATCATCATACCCCGATACCCGGAAGTTAAAGTTATGCGGGAACGCCTACTGAGTGGCAAATAAATACTTTCTCGCCTTCACAGCCCATACATCAACACAGCAAAGTAATATGATTGTATTAAACAACGTTAAATGATGTTAAACTCACTTTGCCATTCACTTTATTTATGCGCATACCCTCTATAGAGACACTAACCCTCTTATCAGTCAGAGAGGGCAGGGTCTGCACCAATCTTACCTAGTATACCTTTAATCATTAAAGGTCTACTGTGTGATTGATATGCATCAATCAATCACTTTAATACCTGTAGTGCAGTGGTTTTCAACCATTTTCATAAAGGCCTAAAGGCCCATTATTTATTCATCATGTGAGCCACAGACCACCATTTGATGAGATTTAGCCTCGCAAACCCAAAACTAAAGAATATTTTGTTGTCGTATTTTGTCAACAATTCCATGCTGTATTCCATGTTGATGTTACTTGGTACCATTAAGAGAGATAACAGGCGTTGATAAAAACATTCTCTAATTGTGTAGACTTCTTGTAAATTTGTTTAACAATAATTTAACTCCCGAGAGCGTAAATTGAAACCAAATGGACCCATATGTAACTAAATGCTCTCAAGAGTTACAGATCTATAACGGTCCATTTGGTTACCAACTCTCCATCATTTACCTGAGGACCACCTGGAACCGTTTCAAGGACCACTGGTGGTACCTGGACCACTGGTTGAAAACCACTGCTGTAGTTTGTGACTGTGTAGGCCGTACTGTACATACACGGTACAGACTGTACAGTTATATTACACAGAGACATTAACCCTGTTATAAACAACATAGCATACAGTTACATAGACAAGCTTAAACCTGTTATATACGTTATATTACATAGAGACCAAAAAAACGAAATCAAACAATATATTTATGCAATTAAACATTAGACAAAAATGCAATTAAACAATACACTTTTGTGCATTGCTTGGCTTCCCAGAATCCCAGCAATAGCATCATTACTTTTTCACCATTTATAAATAAATGGACACTGCGCCTTTAAGTGTGTCACAGTGATTTGAGTGTGTTCGGCCATTTCCGTCCGTAGATATATCAGCCGGTGGTGTCACTCAACTCCAACACAACCGTTTAAAACAACATGCTTTTACACACACATGAATGGGGTAGGTGTCTTAATAATACACGTTTCATACATGACTATGGGGCCTAGCTTTTTTGCACGGCAGACGGACGACTAGCTGTATCACAACATTCTGCGAATGTCACAATAATACAAAATAAAAACACCCAACAAGCTTGCAGCTGGAGGGGCTAGCTAAATTTAGCAACACCCGTGCTAATGCTAATGCCGTAGCTTCTAGCTAACTCCACCGACTTGCATAAAGGGAGAGAGAGCTAGCATTGTGCGATAATAACAACACATAGCTAACAACATAGCCTTGCAACGTCTGGACGGTTCATGAGGTCAAATGTAGTAGTAGTTTGTGAGGTTTAATGTTGTCTGTCAGGAGGCAGTCTTTTTTATACTTGTTTACAAATACAGCCTCGACTCTTCACAGTCCGTGTAGTGTCCACCAGGTCTAGTTTGCCTACAGAAGAATACATACAGCATGCTAGTCTGTGTGAATCAATAAGAATCCATCCAAACAGTTGCTTGCTAGCTTCCTCGCTCACTGGCTGGTAACCTTTCAAACTGACTAACTAACTAGCCTATGAGATCCATGCATTACTCTACTTAGGGTGTGGGGTAAAACATCTGTAGGCTTTATTATAGCTCGTAGTCGCCGTGGACCTTTTCCACAGATGGGTAAACGGCAGCTGAAGGTAATATTAGTTAATTTATTTACTTGTTGTTACATGTTTATTACTTGTTGCTGTCTACCAGCATGGACAACTTATTGCTTCGTACCTACCGGCGGCGGTATGTTAGGTATAGGTACCACCTGTTAATTCTCCAGTGTGTCTGCAGGCTCTGTTTTTTTTAAATAGTTTAATAGACCTTAATATATCAGTTAACATTTAGAGAAATGGGCTATCAATGTGGAGGGTGTTGCAACTCCAGATTCAACCCATTATAAATCTAGTGTTGCAAATTGCAGCTAATAGTCACCCTGTCCTTGTTTTTTTATCATCATTAATGCTATTTTGGATTTTTTTTATCCAATTAAGGATAGCAGCATTCACGTTTTTTTGTCCACCGAAAGCAGTGATAAGAGTTGAAAAATGAATCGACCACGTCTCACCCACTATTTAGACAAATAACCGTTACTATACTGTATATTCTAATGACAGGACCTTCAGAATATGGGTTGATAGCTTCATTTTGTGATGTTTGTTTGTTTTTCTTTATTCCCAGGAGATCGTGCCCTTCATTGACCTTGTAGTGTCATAAAGCTGGAATGGAAATCATCAGTTTCCCCCTGTCTAGTGTCTTTTGAACCTGAGTGGCCTTGCGACCTCTGACAGTAAATTGATCTGACAAAACCTCTGTCAACTTGAGTGCCAGCTGCACTTTTTCATGGTCTGACCCGACCAAACTCTGCAAACAGACCTTAAGAGATATTGCAGCTCTGTTGGTTCTCTGATGTTCAGCCATGGATGGAGATGACAGCCAGGATGAGCTGATCAACTACAATGCATCCCATGGCAAAGGGAAGAGGGCTGCAGCGTGGGCCATCTCAGGTAGCGTGTGTGTGAAATGCTTTCGTATTTTAATTTATCCAGAAATTGTCCTCAATCATACCTGTGAATTAGCTTTTGTTGAGCTGCAAATTCAGTACCACTTTAACCTTATACTTAAAACTTATACTTAATAAAACAGCACCTTGCATGCTCTTATTTCACTCTACACCAAATCTCTTTGCTCAAAGATTATCTTCGTTCCCGATGGAACGTTAGGCTGCGACTATCTTCTCCCGTCTGATCCTGTCCTCGGTTCGCAACGTGTTATGAGTTTCTAAATTGGCTATTTTTGGCAAACGTTCCCCCCAAGAATGGGGATGACAGGGGTTCAAGTGGTTAACAAAAGTGTCATTTTAAGACATTTAAGCATATTTGGATTTTCTAAATAATACTGTGAGTCGTGATATATCATTTTCATATTGTCACTGCTAACCATACCTCCACTCAGATAGCGTATGGTCCTACATGTTGTCCCTAACCATACCTCCACTCAGATAGGGTATGGTCCTACATGTTGTCCCTAACCATACCTCCACTCAGATAGGGTATGGTATTACATGTTGTACCTAACCATACCTCCACTCAGATAGGGTATGGTCCTACATGTTGTCCCTAACCATACCTCCACTCAGATAGGGTATGGTATTACATGTTGTACCTAACCATACCTCCACTCAGATAGGGTATGGTATTACATGTTGTACCTAACCATACCTCCACTCAGATAGGGTATGGTCATACATGTGCGACTGAAGGGGAATAACCAAACGGTTGCATGTGACGCGTCGGCGTGTCACCTGCAACCGGAACCTACACTGTGCAGTTTGCATAGACTGGTAGTGAACAGGACGTCTCTGTTTCAGTCGTGCGTGTGTAACTGTGCCCTTATTCTTTGGTTGCGCATTGTTTCATGCACTGCAAATACGTGGCCAATCTACAAGCTCACAACGCGTTGCATGTTTTTAGATTGGCTATTTTTGGTGTGCGACACCGGTGCACAACCAAGTATGAATCAGGTTAGAAGTAACTTCTTTGTTGTTCCGACTTTAGATGCTTGAATCATTGTCATGGACCAATTTATTATCAGCTAATTGGCCTTGCATCTTTCCCTCCCAGATGACTCCGATGATGCAGAGGAGGATTCTGGGGATGGAAATTCTGACACTGGTGAGGAAGAAGAGGAGGATATAGTTGACGGAGAAGAAGATGATGATGAAGAGGAGGAGGAAGATGACAGCGATGGTAAGATGCTGTTGTACATGCATGCTTATTCCATGCACTGTCTAGGACTGGAAGTCATGAATGGAATCAATTAATTGTATTATTACAGTATTAAGAAGTAAGGAGTCAGGACAAATAATATGAACAAAGTATTTCCCTGTAGGCTTCATTATCTTCTCAAAATATGTTGGCAGTTTATGCCATTATCACATGACATTTCATTTACAGTAATGTTTTAAATGTTTCAGTTGTTGCACGACTGTTTTAGTACTCTTACTGACTGCCAATATTGATTCAGCAGTTAAATTCGGAGGCCTAGTCTGCCTCCGAATGCTCCTCCGGATCTAGGGACTTATTTTATTATTATAAGACCCCAAAATGAACCCCAAATTACCTAAAGCTAATGTGGCTACCGCCTTTTTACAAGTCGTCAGAAGCGTTAATATTGTAACTGTGAGGTACTAGCAAAGATTTACTAATGAGCCACTAACATCACACTCTGTTGAAACACCTCAATGTAAGCCTCAATTCACAGAAAAAAAGGTTTTTAAGATCGTAGTTACAATGGCCGTGGACCGGGGGAAACATTTCATTGACGGACAAGAGCGTAGCAGAGCGTTACCTAGCGACGGAGACGCTGCTAGACGGAGAATATCAGCGAAACAATTCTGAATCAATCAAAACCTAAAAACACACGTGAAACACATCAACGGTAGTGAGCGGCATACTTACACGTTTAATAATTTTTAGTCTTACCAGATGCAGTGGAATCGGTCACTTACTCGCGTGTAAAAATGCATCACATCAAACTTTCAGATGCTGTTTTTCTCCTAGTATGGACTATGGAGGAAGAATCCTTAGGATTTACACTGTGGTCTCACCCTTGAAATATAATCCTTGGTTTCTGTAACGTGTAAACAATAATAGCAATTCAAAGCCATTGTGCTCAAAACCATACCTACAGTCGCTGTCATCAGATTGGAGGTGAGTGCTCTATGATCACAGGACCAGAGCTGCTCGTGCTCGCGCAGCTGCACCCCCCCCAAGACGAATTTGATCTCTGTCCTGCGAAGGTGTTGCACGCAGAGCATACCAGATCTCTAAGCTCACAACAGTCGTGTCCGCAACGCGGTTGTGAGCCTGTATGTCAGCTGCTCTATACCTGTCTACTCTGAGTCTATAACGTTCT
>OOFJ01139224.1:0-15054 GCA_900323375.1 Benthosema glaciale
ATTATAATGTGTCTGCACAATTATACTCACATGGCTTTCTCTGCATTTCGAGCCTGGAAGAGAAGAAGGATGAAGGGATGGTATGGAGGAAGGTAGACAGACAGACAGAGAGACAGCAGTTGAGTTAACACCAGTCAGGGTCACAGACTGAGAGACACAGATTCACAACGCTTGTGTAAATTTGACATTCACAAATTCAGCTTTATAGCTATAGCTCATCCTTCAGGACTGTGGAGCAGTGTACAGCTTTCACCATTACATGTAAACATTAATTTACTCATGTCACGTCTCATAGTAAAAACAAAACATGAGTGAGCTTCAATGTCGATTTGTGGTTACAAATAATGTAGAACAAAATCTAAATAAAATAAATAATAATAATAATAAATACATAAATATTAATAATAATAAATAGAATTTAAAAAACTAAAAACGGAATACATATGATACGACATATTTTAACCAGGGTGAAAGTAGTTACAGTTCAAATATCCCACCATTTAGAAGTTAGCTTAGCCTCCATTCACATTACATTACAGCACCGCTAGCCTAGCAGGCAGCTAAGTTAACACTCAGCAAGCATTTTAAACGTTCTAATAGCATGTGCGCCTTACCATCTCTGCTGTCAAGTGTTGTTTGTCTGTTAAATGTTAACTCTTAGTTAAATTGTAGATGAATTAATTCAACTGATAGATTTTAACTTTGTATTTCACTTCACAACGAACACTGGACGCTCTGGAAGTACCACAGGAAGTACTTCTTAACAACAAGCCCGATACTTCGGCGCAAGACGGTGTGGCGTGTCCGAAATGGCAGATCTACGAGCCCACAATCCGCCGCACCCGGGACGCGCTGTGGGCTTGTAGATCTGCTGTTTTCTGTTGCTGACTGTTTCCGGCAGACTATAGACGCCCGTTGGCGTAATGCTGCCGCCTACTGTTCGGGAAGCAATTAAGCGCTTCAACTTTATTGTCGCCTCATCATAATTTAGATTCTAAATTAACTTTATAATGGTATATAGTACATAGCCCACAAGTACACGTATACAGCCTAGATTTGTATCAGTTTGTAATTGTAAATTTGGTTTCATACCAATTAAAAGATATAGAAGAATATGTTTGGTACAGGATCTGTTGTGAATGTGAAACATCTGTCTGTGGGAAATAAACCTTTGTCGCCATCTAGCGGAAAAGATCACGGGACAGTACAGCCTGGGTACAGTTCTGAACAAACCACAGGAGGAAGAATTCAATTCATCAGAAAGCTGTAGTGTACTGTGTTATTATCATTATTCATTGCTATTATTATTACTACTATACTATACAACTACTACTAGCAGTATGGAGATATGGAATATCGGACTATTCTGAATATTGAAGTCAGAACAATGAGTTGATATATGTCTAAATAATCAACATTGATATCTTCTCTCAATCATGTTTCGAGATACGCAGATAAATATCCGTGGCAAGACTTGGCCTTGTCCGTGGTAAAATTTACATTCGTTTTTTACATAACATTTACAAAATCTTATTTTGATCAAGTCACAATTACTGAATGTCAGTCTCCAGCTTTTCCTCAGAATATTAGAGATATGACACTGACAGTGATTTCCATTCATTCATTCATTCATTCATTCATTCATTCGTTCATTCATTCATTCATTCATTCATTCATTCATTCATTCATCCAATTCCTATCCTATACGGTAGTTACAGACCAATAAACAATATCCTACTACTATGTAATAACCAGAGTGGTGTAAGGAGAGTGGCGACACGCTTTGATCTCGCCGCCAGAGCGGGTGCCTATGGGCTACAACAGTTCCAAACATTGGAACTGTCCCATTGAGATAGAATGAGCACAGTAGAGCACTTCCGCTGTCCAGGCGTTCTATTGGAGTCAACGGGCGTGTCACGACTCTCCTTCTACATTGCTCTGGTGCGTACACCAGAGACACACCACATGATCCACATTCTATATACACTTTCTATTTCCCATTCATTTGACCTATATAGGCCTATTATTTTTATTAACTCAGTTTGAGTGTCTGTCAGACTTTATTTTTGTATTTTGTATTTGTTTTATTCATTGCTTAATTTATTTTGCTTTATTCATTAGCCTTCTGTCCAAACCATAGGTGGCAGGGATGTCTTCACCTCCCGTACCCCCCAGGTCATTTTTGAGCAGGCCACAACTGGGCAGGTTAAGAAAATTGTGTTGCATTGCTTTGTCCCTCTGTCAATTACACTGCTTAACAGAGTGCAGACAGGGTAGAGGTAGAAGCCTAGAAGCAGAAGGTGATGATATTCATCTCCCTTTTCACTTTTTGCATGTGATGTGAGGGGTATTTAAATGTTGTACGAGTTAGTTTGTACTTTTTTGTCTTGTATTGTGTATGTATTGTATTGTTTTTGTATGCTGCATTGTGGGTCCTTCTTGGGGTCCAAGACAAACTTCTCCCTCGGGAGACAAAATAAATAAACCTTGAAAGCTTCTAGAATAGATCATCTATTTTTGGTTATTAAAGTCAGGCTGCATTTCAGGTGCTCGGTCAAACTGGCAATAGCCTGTATGTCCCCTATAGTTTTCGTATTTGCCACCACCAGTCCACCAAGATCTATTCTACACCATCTTCCATAAATTCTGTAATAGTCTCGGACGGGTTAGTCTAAAGTTGTAGATGGCAATTTTATCACGACAGTGCCCTCTAGTGGAGGATGTTGTTTACCTCGTGTCAGTATCATTGACAGTTTGTTATAAATAGTTTAATCGGTGGTGGTGGGGCAATTAAGTTAAGGCAATGCCATGGTGGAAGATTGTGTATAATAAACTCACATTAGCAAATGAATAGAACATTTTCAAAGTCAGTTTGTGGACCAGTAGCCATAGCAGAACTATGAGGACCAATGTGCAATGTTACACAGAATGAAAGAGTGCATACAATGTTGCTGTATATAGGCCTATATAGCCTGACACTCAGCCTTAATTTTCCTTTTGTTTCACTTCATTATTCAAGTACATATTTTTAATGGACATGGCTAGCGATTCAGGGGTTATAGCCGCATACAACCAGCAAATGTAAACAGAAGAAGGTCAACAATCCCTTCAGTTTTTTAAATTTGTTCAATTTGATCAAGAATGAAGAATCAAGGCGGTGTTATTCATCACTAACTTATATTTTGTTGGTGACTGACTATCAATGGAATGAATACTACATTTTTACCATTCATTGGGAATTGGGATCAATAGATTTTATTTGATCTGATCTTGACTTGAATCAACCTTTTCTTTTTGCATTATCAACATTGATATGAGATGCTTGGCACATGAGGGTCTTCTTGGCAGTCAGGAGGCATCAAAAGCAGAGGCGTGGGTTCTCTCTCCGATCCCCCTGCAAATCTAACCTTAAGTTGACAAGCATGCTGTCGTCAAGTGCACTGACTGGCATACACCCCATGTTCCTATACAACACATGTTTAAAAATAACAGCAGATTAAAAGTAAGCACACTTGTGTTCTTAAAGTCATACAGAAAGAACAACACTGAAGAAGTTTGGCTGTGATTCAACCTCCTTACAATCATGAGGGAGTGTCGAGGTTTGTTTGAATCACACACAAAGGCTGGAAGGATTTCCAAAGCATCTACATATTAAAGATGACTCGTGCTGTCATGATGCATCAAGTTGTGAAATTATCTTCTGGTCCAACATGTCTGTTCCTGTCCTCCGACAGTGCTAAATACATCTTTAGACCATTTAAAATCTAAACGGTGGTATCACAATTTAAAGATTTTAGATAGGCTACTGTTGCTGAACATCTTACACCAACTAGAAAAGTGTGTGCTCCTTTGGAGTGCAAATCAGATCTCACATTCTCCTATTTCTGAATGACACTGGGTGGAGGTGAAATTGCCTTTGGCTGGCACACACGCACGCACGCACGCACGCACGCACGCACGCACGCACACTAACCATTTATTTATTTAAGGATATGCATACAAGGACCCAAATATTATAGGTGCATTAGAGTTACATCTGCCAAATCATGGCATGTGTTTTCTTTGTGGTCTACATCACACTCGGTAATCTATGGGCATAAGTAACAGCATCTCCGTCATATACTGTATGATGGCTGCCAATTATAGCAGAGACACCACAACAACACACACACACACACGCACGCGCACACGCATGCACACACGCACACACACACACACACAGGCTTTGACACCTATCACAGTCATCTGCCTGCTCACAGTGACAGTGAAGAATGTGATGTCGCCAGGACAACAGCCCCAAGTTAACAAAACAAAGTCAACAAAGATGTCCGTCTACTCTATTCTGATGTCCATCTCAGCACCATTCTGATATCCATCTCACAACTATTCTGATATCCATCTCACCATGAGATGAAGGAAGACTAGATCAGTGACTCAACCTTTTTAATTGAGACCCTGCAGTTTGCTATGAGTTGTTAGGCTTTGGAACCCCATTTGACACCATAATTTAAAAAATAATCTACAAGAGATGATAGCTAGGGAGTACAAAATGGTTTTGTCCTCTAAGTGTAAGAAATGTGTTCCGTTTTGCAAGTGTTGCCGACATGACATCACAGCTGAAGTCTTCCCATGTCATCCTGGGACAAAACAATATCATACAACATGAACTTCCTGTAGCCCTTCTGGAGTTGTTCAGTAATTCACACCTTCTGGAGAAATGTCTTGGAGAAATTGCAGGAGGTTCTGGATATACAAATACTAGATAACTGTCTACTACTATATTTGGGTGATCTACCAGATAGATTGCAAGGGAGTAACAGAAATCTCGTGAAAATCTTAGCTGCAGGGGGAAAAAAACCCATTACTCGCAAATGGCTGCAGGCAGAATCTCCATCTGTAGATAACTGGCTCCAGGTAGTCTCTGAGATCTTTGACATGGAAAGGATGACTGCTAACTTGAGAATGAAGAGAGAGTCTTTTGAAAACAAATGGGAAAAGTGGTTGGATTATACTTCTGAGACAAGAGAGCTAGGGCCCTATTTTGCGCTTCTAAAGTCCCAGGTCTTATGACTTAACTTGAGAACTGGAGGTGTGGCCAATGCTTTTTGACCACTGAAAATGGCTAAACAGCATTGACCACACCTCCTTAAGTTAACTCTTAAGTTAAGTCATAAGACCTGGTACTTTAGAAGCGCAAAATAGGGCCCCTAGGGTCCAGGTTGTTTTCCTCAATTATATAAAGAATGTTTGCATTTGATATGATGCTTAAGCCCTTGACCTAAATATGTGTGTTTATGTGATGGATACTTGTTCAACTAATATGGATCGTATCTATTATTTTATGTTGTTTTTCTTTTTCTTGTTGTTCATTGTGTGCTTTTTATTGTTTTTTTTTGTTGTCATTGAAAAATGAATGAAATGTAAGTTTAAAAAAAAAAAAAAAAAACTTCCAGTAGCCCTGTACTTCCTGTTGGACACTTGTATTCTTCTTGGGCCAGGAAGTAGGTCACATTTCACGCATGCACTTTTGATGTTCACCTGTAATTACATGACATGGGTATTGTGTGTGTGTGTGTGTGTGTGTGTGTGTGTGTGTGCAGGCTCAACTTATGATAGCATTTTATGTAGACATAGCACTCTATAGTCAGTATTGTGCATATGCATAGATTAATTATACTTTTTATATATTTGATCTACCATGTTTTGTTCTTGCTTACTGTTAATCACTCTGGATTAAGAGCGTCTGCTGATTCCTAAATTGTAAATTGTATAATTGTAGGGTTCATGTCAGCGACGACCAGAGCTGCTCACAATCATCATGTGAGCACCATTGTTAAAGGATGACTTCACCACTTTTCAACCTCTTCATATAATTGGTCCTCACTAATGTTCATGTTTTTTTTGTTTTTTTTTAATCGACTCAGTCTGTGGCTCATGGCTGTGGGCACAAAATGTAAACATATATATATATAGGCTATTTAGATTATTATTATCGTGAGTATGATGGCTTCCATTTCCGTCTTGGCGTGGGTTGTTGGACTGGTCTGACAACTCTTATGCGCTCTACAGCAAGGCTGTTCTATCTGTACATATATCTGTACATTTGTTGACCTAAGAAGCAAACAAAAGTATATATTCAAAGCCTGATCCAACCCTGCAACCCCTCCTGCTCACTCAGGTCAGTTATAAGTTATAACACAGGGAATGTGTCAGAACCTTCCCTAAAGCATCTGGGACAATGGTCCACACACATCCGAGACTCTTCTCCCTTCTGCACAACTAAACTAAATATCTTAAAAAACAAGAACTGTAGATCATAGCACTTGCCCTAGCCGCAACGACACTTCTAAACACATCTGAAAAAACTGCAGATTTATTTGGTCCCAAAACGTTTCATAATAGCCTACAGAGTAACTGCATAATCCTGAAGAAATTGCTACTGTTGAAAAAAGCTTTACCCTTGTATACCCTTGTATACACCTCAGAGGAAGGCTTCCAAAATCACTGCGTCATGTAGTCACTAATTTGTAGTCATCAGGCAGGAAACCAGAAGGTGAAGTAAGAAGTACCCATTCATAGTACTGATTGTGCCTTGTGGTTTCCTGCCAGATGACTACAAATCATTGACTACAACATGACAAAAGTTACCATCCGCTCCCGACCGGATCATAAACCCAAAATGGAATGCGCTGCCCAGGCCAGTATACTGTGCATTAACAGCAAACATTTTTTGTGGTTTTGTAATCAACAAGTCTTTCTTTTGTCCACCGCGCTCTGACTAGAGGTGCGTTGTCCGTTAATAATATCAAAATGATTAGAAAGGGATGGGTGTCCTCAGTGTCTGAGGTAGGCTGGATAGCCGAAACGTTTGTTCTGTATTAATAAAAGCATAAGAAGCAGTCTTGTGAGTGTTACAATGTTAGTCTTGTTTACACATTAAGGTATTCCCTTTCATTGTTCAAGTTTTCCAATAAAGCTCCTTTTTTAATTGATTCGAAAGTTACAAATATGACTACCCTGTACCTTCTATCATAAGCTCAAGTATGAGGGTGTTGATTGCTGAAACGAACATGTTTCAACAAGAGACACCATTGTACTACACACTATAAGTTGGGCAATATGATGACATCCTGTCCAATTACATCACTCACTGCCCTCCACCGCTAGTCTGCAGCGTGATTCATTCACCACAGCCACTGTCAATGCAGTGTTATGGTGGGAGAAAATAAATACTCTGATGATCTGATCTATTTACGTAAAACGCAATACCAAAGTAGAAACACTATGTCACAAGTAAAAGTGCTGTATTCAAAAACATGCAGTTCGTAGAGAGCAACATTGTTATTTTATTTATTTATAAGGCCACATTTATTGCGTGACGCTTCCTTTGTACCTATCCTCGCTTTTATATGCAAAGGTTACTGCGAACATTCAACACGTTCACAAACACACATAGATATACCAGTCCATGTAAGAACTGTTAATAAGGAAATACTGCTTTCATTTATTATGCTCCAATGGAACAAACTTCAGGACACTCTGAAACTGGTTTGATTGGTCTCAATGGAGACATTTCAAGTGCTTTTTGAGGACACACTACACAGTGACTGCACCTGTTTCATGTAACACTGTAGACTGGGTATGCACGTAACATCACCATCATACCCGGAAGTTATGCGGGAACGCCTACTGAGTGGCAAATGACTTTCTGGCCTTAACATACTTGCCCCCAGGGTTGGACTGGCCATAGGTCGTACCGGGACTTTTCCCGGTGGGCCACAACCGTAGTGGGACGCTAGGAAGCGCTAAAAATAAATAAAAAATAAACATTTTTTTTCTTTTTTTTTAGAGTCCTGTATCAGGCATTAGTGAGTGACAAATAAAGCCTCTTCTATCTTGGATCCTTTTGCCAGCATCATTCTTGTGAGAGCAACAAAGGGTTCTGTAGTTGTCTGTTGGTTTGTATCGTTAATGTTGTTCTGTAAAAGTGGTGGTATTAGGGCTTGTTTGTTTGTGTGTGCCCTGACGGAGCAGGCAATAGAGTTTCTGATATCTGCACGCTGGTTGTGGTGGGCCGGTCTGGGCCAAATTCACGCGAAAATGACCGGGCCGCATACAACAAAGTCCACACAGAAGTCCTATCCGATTGAAACAACATTAAATAACGTTAAACTCACTATGCCACTTGATTTGACACTGGATTTATTTGTCACTCACTTTATGCATGCACAAACGCTCTATATTTGTTTGCATGTGTGACATTGTAATGTGGTTCAAGTGTTTGTTTCATTGATTGTACCAGTTAAGTATGTATTATGTTTTATATGCTGTGATCAAGGCTTCCTTGAAAAATAAGGTTTGCTCTCAATGGGCTTCACTGAATAAATAAAAGGAAAAACAAAGAAAAACACAAAAATAATGGCATCAAAATATTCAGCACCAAACATATAAAACTACTAATTTTGCAGAATGGTATTGTAATTAATCATGCATTAAAGTGTTTATCACTTTAATGGTGCAGTTGGGGCTGATTTCAATTACTTACAATGTGCTGCTATGTGTATACTATATACTGTATATGGGGCCCAGCCTCATACTGACTGAAAGACATGAGGTGCATGCATAGCCGAAGAAACCTTGAATAAGCACTTCTGTTATACTCTGCATACAATGTATAATGGTTCTTACTGACCAGTGAGGAGATCCTGTACAAACATCTTCTTTGGTTGACTTTTTTTGATTACCGGTACATTAGTTGCCATTTTATCACTGGAAAGATAAGATGGAACCCAAGTATAGGTAATTTAATCATTTCTTGTGATAACATTGTCAGTCCCACAGGCGCACTTGAAGCTGTTGGCCTTGATGACATTTCTATTTGACCCAAAGAGAATGGATTCCATTTTACCAAGATGTTATCAGCGAGCCAGATGCAGATTACCGATTTCATAGCCATGGTTCACATGACGCTCGTACTTCACGAGCGTCATGGCTCGACTTGATCCAGTTCTACGCGGAACGGTACATTTACATTCAAAACGTGTACATAAACATTCCTATTTCAAATATAAAGTAGTCACAAATTGTCCCACTGGTGTTAGAAATCTGCTGGTACAGCAATTAGCATTGCTGGTTTCCGTGTTGTTTAATAAAAGGCATTTTTATCCGAGCTGTTTTTTTGCCATAGGCTTTCAACTATGTTCCCCTATCGGTCGGGAGGAGTGTGGCACTCTGAAACACTGGGTGTGTTCGATATAGGCACCCCGACAGCACTGCCAATACAAGCTAATAGGAGAGTGTGCTCCCAGTGTGCAACTTTGAGTTTTCCGAACTTACCCCGATTCAGAAAAGTAGCGAGGCGGTCGGCTAAAAATGCCTTTTATTAAACAACACGGAAACCAGCAATGCTAATTGCTGTATCAACAAGTTTCTAACACCCGTGGGATAATTTGTCATTACTTTATATTTGAAATCGGAATGTTTATATACACGTTTTGAATGTAAATGTAGCGATCCGCGTAGAACTGGATCAAGTCGCTGCATGACAGTCATGTTTCAGGGCTACCGATTTCAGTGGTGAGGGCTTTTTGTCCCTGTCTGAGACCAGCAGAGCAGAGTCATCTGCGAACAAGAACAAATTGCAGTCACAGGCTGATGTCATGTCGTTGACATTAGGAACAATCAAGTTCCTAGTATGCTTCCTTGTGGAACGTCACAGCTCACTGGGCGGGTGGGGGGTGTAAGGGTGTTCTGTTCACACCTCCACCGCACCACCTGTTCTCTCCCCTATAGATAGATAGACAGACAGACAGGTGGAAAGACAGACAGATTTACAAATGTAAATATAGAAGCACTGTTGAAAAACGTTTGCGCCTTTCTTAGTCCTTTTTCTATCAACTTGACTACAGGAGTGGTGGTCTCAAAAACAAAGGAAAACTGGACGGAAAAAGACTCGCTCACTGTATATAACAAAAGGAATTAATCCTTAGGCAGAGACTTGAGAAAAACTTATTGTCTTTATTTTACATGCTCATAAAATGCTCTGTGCTCAAAGTGCATTTTAAAAGGCACTTTGAGCACAGAGCAGTCTTTTTCCGTCCAGTTTTCCCCCAAATGTAAATATAAACATGATTTGACTAACAAACGTTGTTCCTCTTGGCAACCAACTGGTCCACGAAGCAATCACAGCGAGGGACTGTCCAGTGACTGGACTGTCCTTGCCATCATAGGTCCTTTCAGAGCATGGGACCTTGGAAACAAACTTTTTCCTTTAGGGCAGGCAGTGGTAGAGATCGACAGCTTCTCCGTCCAATGAGAGCAGAGCAGAGCAGGGAGGAGGCGGGCCATTCTGTTAAAGTGGTATAGTGTAGTTGTTAATAGCAGAATACTAGTAGCACACTAGCAGCAGTTAGTTTTTTCCACCAGCAGAGCAGACATACAGTCAGTCAGTCAGACGTTGGGCTGTAGTTTAACAGAGCAGTCTGTTGTCAAGCGAGGAGCGGCCGTCGGGTCTGCGTTGTTATGGAACTGGATAAAATGGACGAGAACGACTGGAAGTACCACGGAGAGGGAAACAAGAGTCTGGTGGTCTCACACCTGCAGGTCAGTCAGTCAGTCAGACCACCGCTAGCATGGCGGCTATAGAAGCATCGCTGTAATCTTCCAGGGACCACGTCCGTACGGTCCAGGAATGGGGATACAGGGGCGAAAAGTTGCATTTCGGGACTATTTTCTGGTCGTATCGAACACCTAAAAGTATTTGCACGTCTCTACGAATGTGTGTAACAAACACGGGGTGATAGAAATGGACGTTCCGCTGTGGAACGAGTGTTTAAATCGTTTTCTTTGGAAAAAGCCTGTTCAGAATTTCACGTATCAAAAGCACGGCAGAAGGAGAGCGTGCTGCCTTCACACAGCAGCTGATCCGTGTGAAGTTCTGAACCGGGCGGTTAACAAACCGTTAGTATTTCACTGCGGAAAGTCGCCACGTATCAATATCACCCCGTATTTACTACAGACATCCGTGCGAACATGGCAGTCACTTCAAATTTGCGGTACGGCGATGGAAAATCGGTACAAACCAACTTTTTCGCCAGGCACCCCCAGTCCTGCTGTGTATGCCACGGAGACAGACGGACCACTGAGTCCCCGGCGAGGGTGAGGGCAGAGCAGGGGCTGCTAGGCTAATAAGCTAACTTGTTGTGAGTTTAAATTGAGAATGTTTTGTAGGCGTTAGAAACTTTTAATTAACGCAGAATTTCGCTCAAAGTGTCGCACGGTGTGTGTCGTTCACGACACGTCGCGACATAACCGCTGACACAAAAGTTTGACAAAGTGATAAATGTTAAAGCTTTACAGAGAGCTCAACAACAACTCCCCCTGTGTGTGTGTGTAGGGTGTTAGCATGTTAGCGTAGCGGTGCTTTAGCGGCACATCCGAGTAGGATCAGTAGGATGTACATGATATGGGTTTAGTCTGTGAGGTCACATGCAGGGGTGAAGTAGTAGAGGAAGAGAAAACGAAACGGACAGAAAATGACGCATTTGCAAACGAGTAAAAGCATAGACATCTATGATGGAAAAGTTTTACCCCCTCATGTTGTGATTTGCGTCGTTATTTAGCAGCGAATTAACAAACGGGGTCTCGCGACGAAACAGTCCGTACACAACACGCACTTATGGCGATGTGTTGTGACGTCACTTAGTATCCTTTGTTTTGTTGTAGCCTAGCCGTTAGCTTAACACGTTGAAGTGCTAACGTCATAATACTTTATTCCTGAGTGCTAACAGATTTTCATGTTTTTATTTTATTTTAAACAAGGTTTTAAAAATATCAGATTTACAAGCTCTAATTTGTGGATTATCTATTTTCGATTAGCCAATGTATAAAGTAGGGCTTAAGTAGTTAAAAGTGTAATTTGAGTAAAATTATTAACATAGAATGACTGATCATTTCTCCGGCTAACGTGGATAACTTTGTCCAGGACTTTGAAGTGAATTGTCCTTAAATGAAATCTGTGACAAGTCAAACGTCGGTTTTGTGTTGTTTATAAAGTGAATAAAGCCAGTGACTGAAAAGTGATTGTTCGTGCCAAGAACCACCAAACTGATATAAACGGCGACTCACCCTCCCCTCCTCCATTGAGTTCAATGGACAAGTGGCGCCATCTTGTGAGGTTCTCGGATATTACTTTCAATGAATGGTGTGACGTCACGTTCTCTTTCTACACACTGGCCACAGACACCATTTGAAATGTAATGCCAGGGAGGAAACATATATAACAATGTATTAGGTGAAATGGGTCTAAATGGGTTAAGAAACACTAATGCTTGTTCGCTTGTATGAACAACACAACAGTGTCCAAGAAGAAATCAACAGAATGCATGAATGAACACACACACACACACACACACACACACACACACACACACAGTGACATTTATGAGTCACAATAAAAGAATGGTGTTTGCAATACCGTAACGTTAACACCTTCATATGAGTCACTTCCCATGATAACCGCCATGAGTCAGTTAGTACTGTACCAGTTTAAGGTAGTGAACCTGCATTAGACCTGTAGACAGAAATCAAGGGGTCCTCCCCTCCGTTAAACCGTCCAAAGTACATAAAGTAGAAAAATAGAAAGCCACTGTGACTCACATTGTCTCTCCTGTCTGTCAACAGCATTCCAGGGTTCTACGGTTACTGAAATACTCGACGGAAGACTCTGAAAGTGAAAACGCTCCCCAGGTGACAGAGAGAGTGAGAGTGAGTGTGTGACGTGTGCAATTGTTTGTTGTTGTGATTAACCTTCTTGAACCCTAGCATCCCTATTCTGGGGTGAATGTGAAAATAGCCGATTCTATTCTGCAGTCTATTCTGAGTTCTCACCTACTTCTACAACAACAATCAAACATAATCATCATAAATTAATATGTCCCATATCGTGAGGTTCAGTGGTGTTATAATGAAATATAGGTTGTACTGTTTTGAATCTGTTTTGTGGCTTTAATTTTGCTCTTAGCGATGTAAGAACACACTCGCTGGCACTGAACACTCGCAGAAGGAACACTGCCCCAGCACATTAGTGAACTCACTGAGTTAGACGTCCTTTTCAAGGCACTCATGATGAAGATACTTGTGAAGACATTCATGATTATCCCTTATTGCCCCCAATTTGAGCCATTTAATTAATATTCAGTGCTTATCTGCTGATACATAATATTGATAGGAGCTTTGTATTGTCTGTTAGGAGGAAACGTCACCGTCATAATTATGTCCAAATCTGTTATTTTTCAGGATTCAAAAATAGGAAAATTACAGTCAAACCCACGTTTGCTCACTTCATGCAGAGTTTTGAGCTTGTTTGTTGTGATGCTGTAGTATGATCAAGTAGGTTATTAATTCACAAATAAAATGCGACGATGCATGGTTTCTGCCCGACAGCAATGATATTTACCTATCTCCTGTAACAGAGATTTCACATTCCACACTGCCCGCACTGCCCAGTACACCAGAGAAGGAATGGTTCAGTACTGGCACTGGCTAGCTGATCCTATTCTTGCAACAGAAGTGTATTCTCTTCTCGGAGGATGGCAAGCATCCATCGTCTGGGTTTCAGCAGAAACTGCTTAGTGGTTGTTCCCCCAATGGAAAGTGGATGTTCTGCTGAACACAACCAACGCTTGAATGGTTTTTCTAGGATGAACACAGACAGAGTATTGTGTGTTTGTTTCCCACTTGCTTTAAAAAGCTAACTTCCACACCATTGCACTTTGTTTATGGGTCCTAATCCCTGTTTTATACATGGTTACCGGTACGGTACGTACCTAAAATAGCAGATTTGCAAGCTTGCAGCTTTGTGGATAGACTATTTTTGATGTGCGGCATCAGCAACTAAATGTAAATCACACTTAATGTGTATCAGTTTGAGCAAACTTCACTGTCTGTTCATTGTGGAATGCATTCAAACTGCTGTAGTTGTTAGTTCCAGCATCAACAGCTGATCAAAGCAAGCCAGTCACGTTGTTGATAAAGTGATGCGCTGTTTAAAGGATAAAGTGATGCGCACTGTTTAAAGTGTAAAATATATAATTTTGTGCCCTGACGCAGCATATGCAGTTTGAATCAATATATTGTTTCTGTCGGGTGGCAAACCTCCTATGAGGTTAGTTAGTTAGTTTTCATAATTCAAATTCAAAAGTAGATCAACAAGCTCAAGTTTCACACTTGCAGCTTTTGTGTGATGCAAAAGTATGATCAAGTAGGGCATTCATTTGTGAATAAGGATATAAGAGGTTTCTGCAACGATTTGATGTAGACGGACGGTGCGCAACAGGCCGCAATTTGATCATGCTTAAAATGGCACATCCAGATGACTATCTTTGAGATAGTGAGTGACATCACTAGTTATTACGGTTATTGCATCTTTCTTTTGTTACTCTACCTCGTCTACCGGGAAGCCAAGCGGCAGCTGGCTTACTTATACCAGGATGTGCAGAATGAATATCGTTACTGTCTGTCCTTATCTTCACTTTTTGTGTTTTTATTCCCCCGTAACTGAACGCCCTACTTGATCATACTATTACTACAGCATCACACAAAAGCAGAAGATCCTCCGCACTGCGCTTCGAGCTTGTAGATCTGCTACTTTTGAATTCGAAAAGTAACAGTTTTGAACATATGAGGTTTACACCCGACAGAGATGATATGAACATTTATCTTTAGTTTGTATTAACGGAACCACAAAAGCAGGAACTCGGTGGAAGTGCCTTGCTCACAGGGTTTAGAACAGGGGTTTCCAAACAAAATTTGCCCTGGACCCAAATGTAACGAAAATAACAAATCTACAGGCTCACAATGCATCCGCTTGATTCGTTTTGGGAGCTTGTAGATCAGGTATTTTCACTACTTCTTAACCCCCTTATTGCCCATGACGCATTTGACGCATTAATTAATTTTTGCCCTGATTGCCCATGACGCATTTAACGCATTGGTTGATTACTTTAATTCCCGGGACTGTATTTAATCAGATTAGCGATTTTTTAGCATTTTTTG
>OOFJ01139225.1:0-10085 GCA_900323375.1 Benthosema glaciale
CTGCAGGCTTTCTTTTCCTGAAAAGTTCCAATACGAAAATGGAAGCCATCATTCTCATGATAATGAAAATATAAATATTTTTCCAAAAAAATATTGTTAAAAAAAAAAGTCTGTCTAGCGATGATGCGCATGGAGGAAGGTTTCTGAACTGCCCACAGCCCTCCTATGAGACACAGACCAAGTAGAAAAAAATAGTGGCATTTTATCATGAGCATTAGCGAGGACCAATTATATGAAGATCGGTTGAAAAGTGGTCCTTAACAGTTCATAATTAATCAAATTAGATGGGTCACGCACGCACGTCCGTGTGTGTTGAACTGTTGCATAGCCTGTATGCAACAAAGTGTGCACTGTGCATATCCCCGAGTATGTACTTAGACTACAGTTCATTATAATTGTGCTTTTAGTTGAAACCCAGACACGGATACAGAGATTCTGTGAATTAATAGGGTAGATATCTCAACATTTTCAACTGCAGAAGGAATTACTTTCTTTAAGAGACTGTCCTCCAAGTACTTTGCAACAGATAGTTATTATTATATGGTACTTAATTGTGCAACTCTACATCTAGGCTCCTGAGTGAGTAGTCCCCCTAGTTCAGTGTTTGTGCCAAACTGGATGTTGGCAGAGCGCTACAGTGAAACAGAGTGGAAGGAAGGAGCCTAGAGCAATATAAGACTGACAGTGACACTTTTTGGTAATACACTGATAAGCCAGCACTTGTCAAACTTGACAAGTGTAGCTGGGATGAGGCACTACACTCTTCCACTATTATGTTTTTACAATTAAATAAACATAACATTTTCAACAAATTCAATAAACATTCAACAACCTTTTTTTTTTTTTTTACTTTCGGTAGAATCCTTTCTCATGGTATTTGATACAGAAACCATCCAAAACCTTCCAACTATCTAATTTGTACTACAATCACGTACTATGCCAAGCTTATGTAGTACAAAATGAACAAGAATATGGCTCATGTTAAATCCCAGCCTTCGCCTGTGTCAGTTGTGATGTAAGACTCTACAAGGGCTGTCCATGTAACATAAAAGGACTTGCACTGTAGCCATTGCCACTTCTGACATCACCCATGCAATTCACCTCAACAATTGCAATTGGAACCTCACACGAGAGCATGATAGTTGCTTTTTGATTATTTTTCTTTTTTCTCCCCCCCTCTTCCAAGAGAAAGAAAATTATCCTTTTGTGTTTCGGTGAAATTGAGATGTCACCACAGCCATGTAACTTTACTTTTAATTAGGTCCAATGCATGAGCCACTGACTGAATATTGTCTGACAGGCAAAGCCACTGACGTCATTTTCAGGTTCACTGACAGTGACACTATGCTGAACCTACTATGAATTCAGTTAATCTCTAACCCCTCCCTTTCATGTGTATTCATCATTGTGTACGTGTTCTTGAATTGTTTCCATGGGAAGTTGTATGATGTTCTTGTATATATTAAGTATTTTTCTATATTTCCATTTCACTTTATACAAGTGTTAACTGGAGAAGAATGGACATGTTTTTACAAGCGGTGGGGTGGGTTTGACTGCAATAAACTGGTCCGCATGCTACCCACGTGTACTGTAGTCTCTATTTGTCCAGTGTTTTCACCTTCCTCCGTCGGAGTGACACATAAACATGGTTTCTAATGAGGGGAAGCTGGAGGATGCTTTCATGTGCTGAAGATTTTATTTTCACTACACTGTAATGATCATGTACCACTTGTGTGTCTGGGAGCTCAGTATCTTAAAAGGAGCCTCTTGTTGAGTTTCTTCCTGCCACGGGAAAATACACCATTAATAAACAGGAGGCCTGTGAGATGTCTGATACCATGAGCTGCCTGTACAGCAAGCATTATTATCACTGTCGGACCTTGCATCTCGATATTATATACCTTGTAATAGATCATTGGTCACACTTGTCTGTCGGCTGTACAAATTATGAAACGCTTAAACCATATATTTCTAAAATTATCCGATCTATAAGCTCACAATACATGGTTGTGAGCTTGTGGATGATCTGCAAAATATTTGCCTACTCCTTTCAATGTTTAGACTTATTCTGTCAGCCTATAATAAGATGATGATTGCACTGTTTGGCACTAGGTGATAGAAAAGAAAAAAAAAGGTTGCTCACCCCTGCTGCTGCATCACGTCCCGGGGAGTTATTTGGTTCTCAAAGTCAGGTCCTCAGCAAAACAATTGGTCCAGTACCTGGACCAATTAGTGACGTCCTGATTGTGGCCAGGTCAAGTCAAAGCAAGACTAGTCAGATCTGGCCCAGAATATCACGTGATTTCAACCAATGTAAATTCTGCCCACTAAGATGACACCCCTGAATCGGAGAGAGTCCGATCGAGGCCAGATCAACTTAAGTCATATCATAACTTAAACTATTCAGATCTTGCCCAGAATAAGCTATATTATTTAAATCGGTGAAGACGTCCTGGAAATGACGTAAAGATCATCCCCATATGGGCTGTGATATGGCCCAATTCTGAACGTCACCGGAGGGCGTCATCATAACGTCATCATGACGTCATTTGGCTTGCTGGGAAGGAACTGTAACTGAGGAGTGAGAGATGGAACTAAATAGACCCACCAGGGACGACTGGTTGCATGGGGGTCTGTGGCCTATTGCATAGCAATCAGGGAGTCTTTGAAATGAAAAGGTCTGAGAAGAACTGGTTCAGAAAATGACTTGGGGTCTGCAGTGGTGCTGTTTGGTTTTGTTGTGGTACATTCCAATCCTCAACATTGTATTCTTCAATAAATGGATGATGACCAAAACAGGGATGTCAGTTTGAAAGTGGGTAACACTAATAGAAGGTATTAGGTCTTGCAGCAAAATCTCATGAAAATCCATTGGTATAGGGTTTTCTTTTTTCTCTGGGGGCGGTGAGGGGGCAGCAACAACGTTTCTTTGCACATGTCTAGAAGTTCTCACTTGAGATGAATGACTGAACAGTCATGTCAAGGCAGTGCATGCAGTCGTGTGGCTGCATGCGCCTGCTTGCTACACACGTATCAGAGCTTATTTAATAGGCTTCATGGTGTGCGACGCTGTGCGTAGTTCCTGTGGCATTAGGCTCCACCTAAGCTGACCACCAGAGGGTAATGCTTATTTATGCTTTGTTGTACAGCGGTGTCACGCACCAAATACAGCAGATCTACAAGCTCACAACGTTTCTTATCTGTGCATCACACTGTCGTATGACACAGTACAAATCAGGCTTAAAGGACCAGATTTACAGAGCAAATGTTTTACATTTTACAACATCTAACACATTTAATGGAGATTACAATGGTGGTGTTCAGTGTACAAGAGAAATTATTTTATTTCCTGTCCTGTCAAAATATGTGCATTAGTGGATAGTACATTTGTTGCATTTATTTATATATACTGTAGATTGTTTTATATGAAATTGAGTGCAGGTACTTACGTTCTGCTTAGTTGTGTGATCTGTTACCCCTATAAGGGACTGAGTGTACATTTGGTGCACAACAAATTGATGTTAATTTATGTGGTCAGATTTCTTTTGGGAAGACATGTTGAAGGAAGGCCATGAAATTTGGCTGAGTTGGAAATGTCAAGGTAATGTCATGCTATGGGTCATCATGTAGCTCGCCTTCAGACCACAAATCCTGTGCTGGCGCAAAATTGGAGTTGAGTAGAAGTTCACTTATTGTGGTCCGAGAAAAGCCTTAAATATACCAACAAAATTGTTGATTAAAAATTAGACAAATGCATGGCCTCCCGACAGCAACATATTCCAACAGGTGCCATTAATGGTATCACTTTCCTGTATTTTGAGATCTTGATCACTGATATCACAAATATTAGCAAGCAAATGCAAACGTGTCAAAGGAGAGGTACTTTTATGGGACTGAAGTACCCTACAATGACTGTTTCGATAGAGAAGTAGTGGGTGAGTGCTGACAACAAGCTGCATAATGTATGAAGGTTAAATGACTACTATTCCCCGCTTCTTCCACAGGAGAGACAGAGGCAGTTGAATTGATTAAATTGGCACGCTGAATTGATTAAATATTTCTGCCAGGATATCAAAATGTTTCAAGTGTTTGTGTCTTTTGCTACTCCCAGCCAGACAGAATAACCTTTATTTGTTTTTGCATTTTTATTTTTTTATTTTATTATTACAATTTCATGCGTGTGCCAAGTCATAAAGGCAGATTTAGTCTAAATTAGCAAATTAAAGAGCTTGAAGTCTGTCTTTAAGGTGCCATTTTAAACATCATATCTGTCCTGCAGACGGAATGATGCCTTTCCTACACTGCAGACATACAGGTACAGTATGTCACCCAATACATACTAAAGTCACCCAATACAGTTGAACACATAATAGGAAGTTACCGGTACTTTACTTTTACTTATAATTTATTTATAATATAC
Organism: Benthosema glaciale; assembly: GCA_900323375.1. NCBI lineage: Eukaryota > Metazoa > Chordata > Actinopteri > Myctophiformes > Myctophidae > Benthosema > Benthosema glaciale. The sequence continues at coordinate 4,421 of OOFJ01139225.1, forward strand.
CATAAACCCTAGAGTGTAATTAACACTTTTTGATGTGTGCTATGGTCAAAATGAGCAGGGCTTGCAACTTAGGTTCTAATGACCTCTTCGTCTTTTGCGCTAGTGTACTTGATCTTCCATCCCTTGTTTTTCCCAGAAGCATCAGACCTGAATTTGACGTGCACCTGGTAACTTCCGGTGTCAATTGTGCCTGGTGGTGGTGATGATCCACAGAAGGGCCCGTACTCTTGTCCTGCTGTCGAAATCTACAAGAAGAGAGGAAGAATGGAAATCAAGTTGTTATACGCTTGATGTATTTGTGTATTGGCCGGCTGAAGTGTGCAGCAGACCGCAAGGAAATATATCTCCGACTAGGACAACACATAGTGACAGGCTGCCCCCGCAAGCATGAGGAGGAATACATTGTTTATTCATCAACCTCTGTCTGCGTGTCTCAAATTGGTTTGCGGTTCCGAAGTCATATCATGACTGACCTTCAAACTATCGTATGGACAGGGGACTTCAGGGTGACCTTCCACGTCAAATGGTTCCAGGAACTCTAGGAGCACTCTGTGTCCCTCCGGTAGACGGATGGTGTGGTCACACTGAGTCATGGGTGGGTAAGGACTTGGGTGGCCTGGACTGGTAAGCACCCCTGACAGCGTAGTCAACACCTGGTTCTGGCACGGAACTATATAAATTACAGCCAAGGCCATGGTTCAGTCAGACACTTTATAGGCACTAGATACACAGTAAATAGATTGTTATTAGTTTTGCAAGGATTTTGCAATCGGTTCAATGAGATATTCATACATCCGCTGAAGTTGACAAGGACGTTTGTGATGAAAAAGATTAGTTTTATTTGCCTTTAAATCCATTCTCCAAATATCTCAATTTGAGATATTTTCTGGCATCATCAAGGATGTCAATCATTTAGGTAGGCTTATTGCAACGGCAAGTACGCTGATGTTGTTAAAGACAACAATAAATGAATATGGCAAAGAGGCTGAGTTGCTGTAATTCATATAATTATGGAAATATGAAGGCAGATAATCGTTTTTTGCCTATTCTTCACATGATTTGTTTTGTCACGCTTTTCCATTTTGCAAAGAATAACAGTTTAAAGCACAGCCATGCTGGTAATTGTGATTAATTACCATGCATCAGTACCCTATTAGTGCTGCAAACAGGTATCAATTTTCACTGGCTTTTTTGGTTGGGTCGCTTTTCCCATAGGAATCATCAGTAATTAACTGAGCCTTATACTGGTTGGCAGAGATCAACCACTTTATGCAGTATTCCTCTTCAGTCTGAAATTACTTAGCACAACCCGACAATATGCTACAGTATAATGAAATCCAATCTCAAACACTGCCAATCCAATCACAACTGTGTGCCCTATATGCATAAATTGCTTCCTATGGGTATGTTCTGCCGTATTGAATTTCTTTTTAAAGAAAAGAAAATAGAATGTAAAAGACCCAATAGGGGTTCATAAATGTTTTAGCAGCAAACAAAGCTCTATTCAGTACAGCCATATGTCCTGCATACTCTCTGCTTCTATACCACTACTTTGTATTTGTGTTTACTGGGAAGTGTTTATCTTAGTGTAACTCGCTCTGAATAAATCTGCTAAATGCCAAAATTGTACCTCCCATTTGTTAATTTAGTTTAATACCACAGTGAGGATGTGCCACAATGTCCCCACTACATCGAGGAACAGAACTTAAATATAACTAGTGAATGTATTGCACATTTCAATTTGTCATTTCAATCTGACAAATTACTCCATGACTAAAAATGTGTCTGTGATAAACTGTGATTCGAGGTTCGGAGCAGCATTCTATTCTATCCAAGTAGAGGAATGATGGAAATCGACTTACAATTAGTATCTGAAGCACATCATTCTGCCACTCACTAAAGTGTTTGGACTGAGGCGTATAGTCTGGTGTGCTTGGACAGATAACTGCACTGCTGATAGTCTGAATTTCCCTTGGAGAATCAATATAGCGTTCTATCTATTCCCACTCTTGGACTGATCTTAAGATGAAAAATGCCTCTTAAGATTCTTTTTGTATGTGTGGTCCTTACCGGTGCACGATCTGTTGTTGTCATGGAGAAGATAGCCCAATTTGCACGTACAATAGTATCCACCGATGTAATTGTGGCACATATGGTCACACATACTCTCCCCATCTGCTGTGGTCAGACACTCATTGATGTCTGTGAAAGGGGAGATAAAATGTTAACGTTATACAGAAAATAATGACCTGAATGGCTAAAGGGGCATTTCCTCCGCCCCAATGGATTAGTATACTGTATGAAATGGTTAAAGTGATGGATGTCTTATGAAATTGTCTAAAGCTCACACATAATTATTATTATTTATTAATAAGGCTATCAGAGACCTGAACATTATTAGAACATTATTAAACAATTTCACCATTATTAAAACAAAGCTGCCAGGTCAAACATCTTCAATATTTAAACACCCTCTTTTAGTTTCTATTATCTTTCCTTTTTGGGGGAAGAACATCCCTGCACATTTTGTACTTTGCACAATTATTTTGCACTATGTATATTATACTATTTCGACTGCTTCTTTTTCTATAACAAAGTTGCAAATGTATTCTCACTATTCTCAAACCCAATATTTTATTGGGTTGGCCCTACAATTTTGATCTAGGGCAAGGTATTATTATTATTCCGGTTTGAGGGAAAGGAAGTTCTTGTTTGAGGATTCTGGCCGGATCACTACAAATAAATTACTGCAACATGACGTAAGATATGATCCGCTCCCGACCGGATCATAAACCCAAAAAGGAATGATGCCCAGGCATTGCAAATATAGGGCAGGCTTACCAGGCTATAACCAACCAGGGCCCAGTATGTGTGTGACATAGCTGTAGGTTTAAGTCTGTTTGAATCTTTTTGTAAACTAAACACTGATGGGAACCAGACTAATATCCATATTAGTATGGCTACACAAGGCTACTATAAGCATAATCCAGCTGGTACAGTATGTAGGGCAGGCTACATGAGGTTAGACACAAGGCATGGTACATAGCATTATTGCCATTATTAGCACAGTCTCTGAAGCATATACTGTTTCCACTTGTATGAGCAATGAATAAACACCTTTGAATCTTGAATCTCGATTCTGAGATTTTATGAAGCTCTGATCAATAGATTTAACACCACCATTGCCTTGAGGCAACAATGACACCATCCTGTGTCACCTTCGGACGTGTAAAACGCTTGAAAGCCGGTGAATCGACCCTCGTTAGAGTAGTCACTCCTAAAGATCACTGACATGAGGTTCGCTGCTGACAGGATGACGGTATTTCTGGGGGCGTTTTCGTGGTCCTTCTCTCCTTCTCCACAGAAGCGCAAGGTCTCGTTGCCCTCTGCTAGAACCTGGTCAAAAATGTTCAGAGCTTTTAGCATGATACATGGTTAGTGCATAGATTTTGATATTTATTGTTGCCCTTACAGAGGCAAACACTATGAAAACATATTTACATGTTTAAAATAAAAATAAACAGAAATATATACTTCACACACTTCTGTACAAGAAGTGACAGGAGAGAAACTGTAAGACAAGAGCTGTGAAGCGCTACCTGAATGTAGTCATATTCACAACGGTGGGAGGACTCCAGGCTGAAATGTGTGAAATAGAGTTTGACCCGATGGCCCTCGGGGACAGTGATGTTCCACACCATGCGCTGGTTGTTGGGGTACTGATTGGGGAAGTTGGGTGAGGTGAAGCTTCCGTACAGTCCTGTCATTTCCACACTCCGCGAGACATGCAGGAAGGAAAATAGAACCACACAAAGCACACTGGCAAAAATGAGGCTCAAAGTAGATGACGCACACATTTAAAACACATTCTTATATAATGCAGATATAACTAATGGCAGACACTTACCAGTTCATCTTGGTTTCAAATGGTTCCACAGATTTATGTGTATGTGTGTGTGGGGACTGGTGTTCAGTGTTTGACTGGGAACCTTTGACCCACAATGATCTTAAGGTGAATGAACCCGTCTTTGCAGACCAATATTTTGAGTAAACAAACAGAAATTGACCCAGCTTAATCATTCACTTTTCACTTGTTTACTGCCCGTTCAATTTAGGGTGGGCAATAAGAGACCTGCATGAAACAAGCTCTTCACCCAAACTTCAAGAGGATTCAAGAACACAAATTATCCACTATCAAGGGAACTACTGTACCACATCTAAACTCTGCTGGGAAATGGCAAAAGGATCCCTGGAATTTGAAAACAATTAATGTAATTTTAACATAATGTTTTGCTGGATTGTCTTTGAGTCTGATATAACTGGCATTCATTTTACCATCCAACTTTGTACAGAGGAATTATTTGCAAATGACTCCCTAAACACCCATCACCAGTATCACACATCAGAACCCTGCGAAAGTTTGTCCTGTTTGTTTAGACAGTGATATTAATCAAAGAAGACTCATGCAGCTAATTATATCTGACCTCGCTTTCATAATTACTGGGCAGTGTTGGCATTTTAATAAAACCTTGAGGAAAAACAAATGCACCGTCCGACAACATTTATCACAACAGTTTTGTCTACACCTAATTACTGCATCCAGAGGGAAAGAATGAATAGTGCTGTTGATCAGTATGATCAAAAATGAATTTCCGGAAGTTAAACCTTATATAAAATGAATTGCCTACACCTGCGGTGTGTTAATTACTGTAAAGGCGGGCTGTATTGTAAGGGCTCGCTTGTGTAATGACAGTGCTGCAGTTCATGTTCTGTGCTTTGACAGAATGACGCAGTATGTTATCTGTTATTCAGAATCAGAACCGATGGGGCCTTTCAACCAGAAACAAATGCCCGGATAAGTAAGCTCATAATAACCCCACCGCCTCCCTTTCCCTAACACTTGTAAATGGCTAAAATTATAATAATTATCTACATAAAAAGCAATGGTAATTTCACTTTGCAATTGACCTGTGAATGTGCTTTACTCAAATGGTGCCATAACCTCTTCCACTTAGTTTCAATGTGAATTTGCTCATCCACTGCCTATGATCGTCCTATTTCCTAAGCTTATGGCATAATATTCTATTCTATGGGCCTTGAAAGATTGACGAAAATCCCAGGGCGAGCGTGTTTTGGGGCGAGCGTTCTTGTATTCATATCAATATGATGGGCCTGTATTGTTTAAATGAGTGAGTGAGTGAGTGAGTGAGTGAGTGAGTGAGTGAGTGAGTGAGTGAGTGAGTGAGTGAGTGAGTGAGTGAGTGAGTGAGTGAGTCAGTCAGTCAGTCACTCAGTCAGTCACTCAGTCAGTCTCGGTCAGTCAGTCAGTCGGTCTGACTTGGTCAAGTCAGTCAGTCAGTCAGTCAGTCGGTCTGACTTGGTCAAGTCAGTCAGTCAGTCAGTCAGTCCGTCTGTCTGACTCGGTCAGCCAGTCAATCAGTCAGTCAGCCAGTCAGTCAGTCAGTCAGTCAGTCAGTCAGTCAGTCAGTCAGTCAGTCAGTCAGTCAGTCAGTCAGTCGGTCAGTCGGTCTGACTCGGTCTGACTCGGTCAGTCAGTCAGCCAGCAATCGGTGTATGAATGTGTGTGTGAATGGGTGAATGTAATGCACTATGTAAAGCGCCTTGGATAAAAGGCGCTATATAAATGCACCATTTACCATTTTAC
>OOFJ01139226.1:1586-18617 GCA_900323375.1 Benthosema glaciale
GTGTATGTGTTTGTGAAGTGTTTTTTGAGGTAAATTATTTTTTGGCCTAAGTCAGCTCCTCATGAGTCATGACACTGGCCACTGTTGGTAAAATCTTCTGGTAAAAGTATAATTGAAAGAAAAGCATCATGCTGATCCCTGCACCCCTTTTAGTAACATTGGCTATATCAAGTGTGACTTAGGCCAATTAGGCCTTTTTTGGCCTAGTCACATGGTCAAATGGTTTTGTGACTTAAGAGTCAGGTAAATAGGCCTATAAAGTCAAGTTTAATCGTATTTAATTATATTTGTCATTGTTATTTTTATATTAATAGACATAAATTGTTATAAACAGTTTGGTGAAATGATTAAGAAATGTATTTCATATACCGGTAGTCTTGTTTTGAATCAGTTTTAAAATGTTCCTGAAAAGCTTTTAGGCCATTAGTTTAAGAAGGTGATGATGTATTAAAGGAGCAGAGGCTTTGCCAGCAGTGCAAACATAGTGTTTGGTTTGAAAAGTTGGATTACAGTCTTGAAGATGATTTGAGGACAGATGCAGCGCTCTTAATGATTTGATAAGAGGAAGTCTAGATGATAGACGTCACATGACACCTGAATCCAACAACATTAACATGAGGAGACAGTACACTCCAATATCAAGCACATGCTTCCATTGTTAGTTTATTACAGCTATCATATGCTGTGTTATTCCATACAGCAACTGGGACATTTTAAGCTGAGCGTTGACTAAATGAAACCATGCGAATCCTCTGGAGAGCACAATGGAGGCTTGAGACAAAGCTGTTTTTGCATTCTTCTTGGGCGAGAATTGTGGTGTTGGCCAACCTAGAAACCCCACGTTGAAGATCATTCATCTGCTGAAGTTTTGAGGCACTGGGATTGACAAGTTTTTCCCAGTGGTCTGGGTCTGAGTATTTTGTTTTTCATAAAGTGACAGTAAATCTTTCTGTGAACAGTAATAAAGCTATTTAGAACCATGTATGTGTTCTATTGGGACAATATACCACAAGAGTCCTCTTGTTCTTTAATCATGTCATAAGTAGGCAGTTTCAGACTCTTAAGATCCACAAGCTAGCTAAAAAGACCCAGATATTATCAATTATCCCATTAGATGCCCCTTTTCATATAATTTAGATTCTGTGGGACAAAACTCCTCTCGCTTATGTATAAGGCACCATGTTTAGAATAGCTGTTATACAAATCCAAACACATTATCTGGTTTTAAACAGTAGCTTATGAAGCTATGTTATAGAACTGCAAGATTGTCTGTTGGTGCAAATCTTCTGTCAGCATCATCAATCATGCGGTGCCATTCTGCCCAGAGGCAAACCACAATGGCACCAGACCAAGAATGGCATACAGAAAGCCTGCCTTAAAAAAGTACACATAAAAGGACGAGGCTTGCTATTGTAAATCACATGCACACCAAAGAACTTTGAGAATTACAAAAAATATATTTATGAGTTATGACAAATAAACATAAATAACCAATGGTATTCTTTCAGAGCCATAACTATACACAAAGGATTTGTGTTGGGAAATTCCATGGCTATCATAAACACATTGTATCATATCATTACGGAAAGGAAATTATCCCTATTTTGGATTACAATGAAACTGTTGCAATGGGTTGTTATATAAATATTGTTTGTTGAATACTATGCTCATTGTAGATGTACTGGAATAATCTAAAATCACTCATTTACTGGAATAAAACAGCAATGCAATTTCTTCCTAGGCCTATTTATTGATCTCCCATGAATAATATTTTGCCGTATGGACTTAAGTTTTTATTTATCATCTTCCTTGGGGACTACGCCTGCCAATGCTGCCATACCAAAGTTTATTGAAAAGAATGCCACCAAGGTTTTAAAGGACAAAGGAGTGTCTTAGTAAACAGTGTGTAACTTACCAAAACTCCCCTGTGTGAGTACAGCATTTCTGCACACTGCCTACAGTATGTGTATTCATAGGCAAGCGCATCACAGCATGAGGCATTGCACTGAATGTCTAACAGAGACAAGTTACTCCTAGATAAAACCTTAATTCTATATACATGACATAATTGAATTATTGACTGAATATTTTAAACTAAACTGAACAGTTTGCAGAAAAAGGTAAAGTACTGTTCAATATACAGTACAAGGTCTATTAACACAAGAAAGCACTATGGCACTTGTTTTAAGTTGTTTCCATTGGGGTCATTCATATTCAATTCATTTGAACATTTAATGACATGATATACAATACCATGCTAAAACATCATATAAACAGAAATAATAAATAATATGTACAGTTAGGGGGACTTTGACTTTTTACTGTGGCCAGTTTAGAATATACAGCCACCCGTAAGTGCTCTTTGAGACCATATAACATTCTTTCATTTTGACACATCCAAATAAGCATTGTTTGCACAACTGTTGAATTTGAGTGAATGATGGCAAACCAGTGCGGCTGTTCTGGTCTCTGCATTGCTGCCTCACACCCACTGGGTGATTGTTCTATCTAGAATCTTCACAGGTCCCTCAGGTCAGTCAATAGAATCTGATTTCCCCAGTCTAGAGCTGCAGAGGAACTGAACTAATTTATAGTCCCTACAGTATACTACAGTTGTGTGATCAAGCTAAAAATTCAGAGGAGGAATCTGAAGACAAAATGTGGCAATTAGTGTCTTGTGTAGGCCTTTTCCTCCACAATGTCCGATTTGGCATTGGTATTGATAAGTTTCATAGACCTGCTGGAATAAAGACACATGGCTGCAAGGTTTAAGGTTTTTCTAACGCTTGTGTTTACCTGACACTTGACTGACAGCAGACTGATTAGAAATATCCACAATTCACTGCCGTGAGCTCCTGAGCGCCAGGAAAGTGCTTTTGTAGTCTGGCTGCATTTATGGGACGAGTTTGAATTGAAGGTTGAGAGAAATCTGGCCACTGTGAGGAACTGACACACCACAAATACAGCTACAGCACATGATATTTTGTTATATTTTATCAAAATGACTGGATGAACACTCACTGGATGAACATCACAGCATCAAATATAGATGTCAATTATTGTATCAAATACACACAGGACATTAACTTTAAGGGAATAGCCTATATATTCTTTAATGCCAAGACTACTGCAAAGAAAATATCACTATTTGAATATACCTACAGTATATGTAGCTACATTTATTCTATAGTTTTTCTTTTTGGTTAAAACATAGATATTTAGAATACCTCAACACAGAGAAGTTGCAATGAATATTCACTATGTCTGTAAGTGATAGTTTTTGCTTATTAGATTTACAGGTTTTTAACTGTCCCTAGCAGCAAAACGGTAATACTGACAGAAATAGATGTGGATATGATGGATGAGGCTCAAATTGTCTAGTTTGTCACTGACTCGCTGTCCAACCTTTTTACTCTGTGTTATTACAGAAAAACTAAAACTAAAAAATTGCCTGTTTTCAAGCTGTTTTGGCCATTATTTCAGTAACGGAAAGTACAATCTGTTCAGTTCAAAGCTTGTTGGAAGCGTGACTTTGAGGACATTCTTAATCCAAGGGCCCCATTTGCTCAGTGCATTTCACTTGCACATGCACACTTGGCACAAGCCATAATTCATCCCTGGCGCTGGTGCTTTGGCATGGGCGGGGGAATGAATTCTGTACTGGCCATTTATGGAGCGTGTCTTGAGTGTACAGGGTTTCATGAGGTCAGATCAACATATGGAATGTCAGAACAGGAAGGACGGGTGGGGAAGGATCAACATATGGAATGTCATAACAGGTCAGCTCCATATATGGAGATCTAAGGGTTTGAGGTCAGATGTAGAGTTGACTCCATATATGCAGATCTAGGTGATGATCCAGTCTTCTCCATGTATGGTTATATCCAGGGTTAGTAAGGTCAGTATTGTGATCTTCATATATGAAGATGGGCATATATGGTGGCGTGACATGTCACGAGGCGTGGCCATATAATATGGAGGCGTGGCGTGACTGACGGGAGATGCAGGTTTCCATAGTAAATGTGATCTACAGTCGCCGACCCTTAAATCATAAGCTATTCCTGACCAATTCTTTTAGAATTCAGTAGTGTGTAGGCTATATTTAAATTGATATGATAGATGATTGCTCTAACAAACCAAAAAACTTCCTTCACGATACTTTAATTAGCCTACTCATTTAAGGGGTAAGGGGGCAATTCTACATCAGACAATTTCATAGAACCTTGCTTTTGAACTGTAAAGCAAAGAAAGCTAAAGCTTTCAGACAACCCTATTTGTAGTTTAGCTCAACACGATGTAGTGGATAGGTCACACTATTTCTGGTGGCTAGAAGACTGATAGGCATGGCTACTATGAAACATTATGTGTTGCTTTATTGCTTGGTTTCCGGAGAAGAGGGACTTTACGAGCGTTGAGAGATAAACAGTGCAAAGTTTAAAGCTATTATGAAAATAGCTGTGTGAGTGAGTACACTACAACTTATTAGAAACATTTAAACTTTGCATTTGTAATTAATGTACCCTTGGGTCTCACTCGCAGCAGCATTGGCCATGGCCAAAAGCAAAAACAGGCGCATCATAAATAAACAGGAAATTAATTTGGCTGAAATGACGGGCATGTTAACTGACCAATAACACCACCGTTCATAACACCGCTACCCAATCACGTTTGGGAAGAACGGCGGGACTTCCTGTATGTGACGCAAAAATGTCTCGGTCTACACTGGAGGCCCAACCCTTTGTGTTTCCTACTGCCCGTCAATCAAAATAGAAATAATATTGACAGTTATCACATATTGCTGCGCGCCTACAATCAATAGAACTTGCCGATCATGTCTGGTGACATGTGATTATACACCTTTTCCCGAATCAAAAAAGAAGTCACGCCATGACTGGTATGTAAATATCCATCTTATTCCTTAAACAACGTAAGCTAAGGAGCTAGCTGTCTAGCTTGCTAGCGTTGGTGCCTGGTTACTAGCAGTGAAGGAGGATATCCCGTTAGCATCAGCTAAGCGTCTTAGCTTAGCAACCAAGCTAAAATTAAATGCACCTATCGTTATCATTACCAGTCTTTTTTTCTGTGAGTTCAGTCTACTATAGACACTCTAAGCTACCGTGACATTGAAAGCTGGGTTAAACTATTCACCTACATCGAAACGTTGCAACGTTATTGGAGCTTCTGGTTTGTTTAGCTAACGTGTAGTACTGCTTTTTCTACTGTGTTTTCCTTTTTCCACAGCGCCAGAACAGCCAGTGAAGCCGGAGGAAATGGCTGCCTTGGACGTGGACAGCAGTCAAAGCGACTTTCTACAACAAGACAATGGAAGAAACAATCAGGTAACTTCATATTTACGAGGCTAACCAGTGTGTGCATCTCTATCTGTTTGAAGTGAGTGAGTGCTTCAGTGAAGTTCACACGTTTCAAACTTTCCTAGCCAGCGATAAATCCTAACTTCCTCTGTGGCCTGGACTAACGGCCACCCACTTTCTTCCCTTTAAACCCGCCCATTGTGGGTAGGACACCCAGCCGTCACCGCTTGACCTGCTAGCAACCACCTGCAGCCAGGTCGGGTCACCATCATCAGAGGTGGATAGAGGTGCTGATGTGGTAAGTCACCACCTCTGCTAGATATGCTAATAAGCCACAATCTAAATGTCTTTAATAATAATAATACAAAAAGTGGTGGCGGAATGTAGGAATCCCATTAACAAAAGTGGTTTGTAACCTTTTTTTGTGACTTGTGCTTTATTACTGCAGTGCAGTAAGAATGTACCATATTTTCCTCATCACAATAGTGAGGTATATTGAGGCTTCAAATAGTATTTCGATTTATTTTTTCATACTAACTTGAAATTCGAGTTTATGGAAATGCAAGTGAAATGCATTGTTGAAGATGGTGTAAGTGAATTAAATACACCTACATGGTGCAAGTGAATTATTTTTTATCGCCTGTGACTACCAAACAAAATAATATAGGTTTAAATTATTGATAGGGATGGGCAATCAATCTGTCTTCACATCGGTATGATGAAGGCTGCACGTTCTATCATTGTTTTCTGGGGAAGCTTACAAAAGAGTCAACAAGTTGGAAGTGGAACATTTTCAAATACAAAAAATACTACATTCAAGCTGTTTTGTCGGGATAAGGGCCAACATTTCAATAACGGCGCATCCTTAGTTTTAGAATTGAGTGGCATTGTTTATTTTTAATTCAGTGTTTATATGCCTTTTTGAGTGGTGCAACCACTCCAAGGAGAAGCAATGTCCCTGTGTACACCCATCCCTACGTATGTCCCTATGTTTAGGGTACCAACAGGGGACGTTTTTCAGAATGGACAAAATTATTTGACCATAACAGCAATTCATTATATCGGATATCGATATCGGCCAAAATATCTGATCGTACATCCCTAATTGACCCAGCTAACAAACAAGAATAAAATCGTACTCGTACTGTAAGTCCCCAAAGAATGTGCAAGAAAACTGTTGTTTGTTTTTTCTGCTGCACTGCAATGGGGAGATGGAATGGAATACATTGTTGATATTGATGGTTGATGTAAAACAACAGTTGTGGAACAGTAATGTATTTTATGACATGAAATCAGTGCACACTCGACTGCAAGTGATACATGTAATGACAGAGCTGTAGTTATGAACAATATAAAGGTGGGTCTGTGTTTATCAGTAAATCACTGTTTTCATTCAATTGTATGCACTTATATAAAGTATTTTTTGTTACTTCCACCCCTCAAACTTTAGAATCCATCTCACCACACCACAAAACCTTTCAAACGAAGGGGTCTCTAACCTCAGCTTAACATGCACAGGAATTCCATTCAATTTCACTGACATTTAAATAAATTGCGCATATGAAACCATTTAAATAGCTACCGGTAACTAAAAACAGAAATTGACTATATTTCAGCTGACAGAGATGATACCTGAGAAAAAAGTATTAATTCTTTATTTTTGTGCAAAACGATGAACATTCTTGGTATTGACATTAGATTTTTTTTTCAGCTTGATATATCTTCTCAAAGGCAGAAATATTATTTTACTACTACATTAACTTGAGTAGTCACAAGTGCAGAATTTGTTTAAAGTACAAAAACATGAACACATTTGGCTTGTTGCGAATTCAAGGATGGTTAGAGGCTGGTAAAACTAGGATCATGTCGGACTCAGCAGGAGGGACAAATCAAAATAGCTTGAATTTGAAAACGTTATTCGTTAATTAGATATTTCACTTCAGAAGAAATAGTTTTTCTTTGATATGTAAAAAAACAACAAAAAACAACAACAACAACAACCCCATGCTATCACTTGGATTTCATTGAGTAACAGGCACTTCTTTAATGAAATCTTCCTCTTTTCTTCCTCAGACAACAGATCTCACATCTATACAGCTTACTGGGACTGATAGATGGGAGGTGCTATCTCCCACCACGGCAGCAAACGATGATTCTGGGATGATACAGATCCAGAGTCAGGGGATATTAACATCAAACGGACAGTATGTTCTTCCTTTCCAGAACCTCCAGTCTCAGCCAATCTTTGTGACATCAGGAACAGATGGCTCCTCTGCCAACACAGTGCCTAACATTCAGTACCAAGTGATTCCTCAGATTCAGACAGCTGATGGTCAGCTGAGCTTCTCCACGTCCACAGTGGAAGGGGCTGCTCTGAGTCAGGATGCCACAGGGCAGATCCAGATCTTGCCCGATGGCAGCATGACAACCAACAACCAGAACCTCATATCACAAACTATTGGCAGCTCCACCTTCAACAACCAAGGCCAGGTTGTCACTAATGTGCCTGTGGGTTTGCCAGGGAACATTACTTTTGTTCCCATTAATAGTGTGGATCTGGACTCCCTTGGCCTGTCTGGTGCTCAGACTATAGCAACAGGGGTCACCGCTGATGGCCAACTAATTATGACCAGTCAATCTGTGGATTGCTCTGAGAGCATGGAAAAGACAGGCAATGCACCGACACTAACTGTAAATGACTCAAATGCAAATCAAGAAATATATGTGCCAACGTCCTCTCAGCTGCCTGATTCAACCAACGAGTCGGGCTTGCTGACACAAGACACTTCAATGCCATCCATGGCCACAGAGCAAGGTGACTCAAATCTACAGGAAGCCTACATCCATCAGAACCAGGTCCAGCACATACAGGTGTCTTCAGGCCAGCCCATTATCCAGCTGCAGCAGGTGCCGGTCCAGTCCAGTAATGGTCAGTTGGTCCAAACGGTGACACCAGGTGGTCAGAGCATGCAGAACGTCCAGCTGATCAACCCGGGGACCTTTATCATCCAGGCTCAGACGGTCACACCGTCGGGCCAGATCCAGTGGCAAACCTTCCAGGTGCAAGGTGTGCAAAACCTGCAGAATCTCCAACTGCCCACCACGCCACCCCAACAGATAACCCTGGCTCCGATCCAGACCCTGTCCTTGGGTTCCAATCCGACCAGCATCAGCACGGGGCAGATCCCCAACCTGCAAACGGTGACCGTCAACTCGCTGGTGCAGCATGAGGGCGACATGAACAGTGCCACAGGTACAGCAACTTTTTGGTATCAAAATAGGAGACAGCTTTATTGTCAGGCTGTGTGAGGTGCATTATTATTTTGCTGTATTATTTTTAGGAAGTCGCGACTGGTGGACATTTGTTACGTGTAAAACGGATCAAGTAAACCTCTTCCCTGTGTTACCGACAATACTACCGTAACTAGAAAAAGTGCCCCTCGACAGGATAGTTTGTGACGTAACAGTATATCCATAATGCTTAGTAATGGTATGAAGCTGAATGTTGTGTTGTCAATACATTTTTTACAAAGGGCCTTAGCTGTCTAGAACAGGGTTTGGCTGTATCTCTCTCTGTATCATACGTTAAGGCTTTTTTCTACTTACTCTCCAGTCTAATTGCCCCATCCATGGCTTGCATGTCACTTTAGTTTGTATATATATTTTTTCCCGTACTGTGCGTGCGTGCGTGCGTGCGTGTGTGTGTGCGCGTGTGTGTGTGTGTGTGTGTGTGTGTGTCTGCATCCTTGCACAATACCTGATCAAATGATATGTAGTGGATGTGCAAGTTCTACTGAGTTTCAGTTGAAGTTTGTCTTTTCTTGCAACAGTTCTATTTTCTATTGACAGACTTGTTTCTCGGGTAACATTGCGCCAGTCACTTTGTAAAAAAGGATTGCTACTGAAGTACATTTCATCAGTGTAATAGAAACGCCAATACACTCGCACTGAATATGAAGCAGTGAGAAACCAGCCTAATAAGCATGCACTCGCACAAATGCAATCAGGTGAAATGTTAACTTGCATACTCATTTCAGTGGCAGACTAGAGCCCTGCTTAGGCAGAGAGATTCAGAATAGGCAGACACAGACAGTGACTGCAACAATAGGAGAAATCAAGAACGGAAACAACACATTGTCCTCACATTGTGGTACTTGCCCGCGTTTTTTGCGTCAGCCGGGCACCCTGCAGTTCTGTAACTCACACTATCCCCACAATAGATAGATACAGTAGTAGACCTTTATTGATCCTGCGTACTGTGGGGGAAATTCAGTAGTCAGAAGCTGCATAGCAGTTAAAAGCACAGACACAGGAAAAGAGATGTACTGTGAGATATAGCTAAGAGAAGTAATGTAACAATATAAAAACACTATCATGAATGAACAGTAAACTCCCGATACAGTATACTACAATCAATCACAGTGTCATTCATTACAGTATCAACAAGAATACGCTAATAACAATACAGTGACAACAACAGTATACATCAGTACAGTAACCACACCATTCAGTGTCAGTGAAGAATAGAATACACTAATAAGTGGTACACTAATAACTGTATCGAACGTCAGTTAGGGTTAGGTTAATGTTTGGGTAGGGCGTCAGACTAATAACTGTCGGAGTCTTGGTATGCCTGGCCCGCTGAGCCGGGCCCACTACAGTACAGTAAAACTTAAGACGTTTTCTCAATTTACGTTTAAGATGTCAGCTATTATTTCTACGGGTGCTGCGCTATGAGCTTGTATTTTTTTATTGTGAAAATGTGGTGCAAATCTTTGAATATATATTATCTTTTTAACTCAAATATTTGCTTCTGGGGGGTCCCTGGACAAACATATTTTCAGATGGGGGTCCACGGACAAATCCAGATAATTCTGGGGGTCCTTGACATGAAAAAGGTTGAGCACCACTGACATAGAAACATAGTTTTTTCAGAAAACCTTTAGGATTTAGAAGCCATTTTTTAAAATCTAAATGGGTTAATTTAGCCAATTTGTTCTAAGCCTTTTCAATTTTGTTTCGTGTTTGGGTTAGATGCATTGTAAAACGATGTTTCTCTTGTATTTGTCAACAACTGTTGATTTTTCTTTGCATCAAGTTTTCCAGAGTCTACTGAGACTGAATGAATTGACTAATGAAAATCTGTACCTTTCCCGCCAGGAAGGTTGGGAAGCACTTTTCACAGTGTGCATTTTGTGGGCTATTTGGCATGTTATTATCAGAGCTTTTATTGATATTGATCCAAGACTTGATTCCTCTGCTTTGGCTCCCCAGACATCCAGATAAAGCAAGAGCCAGACTCTGAGGACTGGCAGCTGGGGTCAGACTCTACCCTGAACGAAAGTGATCTTTCGCACCTACGAGTGAGGCTGGTGGAAGAGGATGACCAGCTCGGCCAGGAGGGCAAGAGGCTGAGGCGAGTGGCGTGCACTTGCCCCAACTGCAAAGAGTCTGGGGGGAGGTGAGTTTACCACACTGCAGCTCTGCAAGACACTCTACTCTCTCTACACCAGTGGTTCCCAAACGTCTTAGCCTGTGATCCAAAAGAGAGATTACTAGATGTTTGCCTAGGACCCAAACTAACAGATCTACAAGCACATAACACAGCCATTTTCACTACTTCTTAAACATCAGTTTTCTAATTTATGGAATTTCTTAGATTTTTCTTCTTTCTCTCTTCATGAAATTACTGAAAATCAATAATTTGATTGTTCATGAAACTCTTTGCTTTTTGAGGAATGCTTTTGAAAATGTTTTGAAATAACAGTCAGTGTCACTCCTTCTGCACGGGCATACACATAGATCACATCCGCTTGTGTCTGTATTTCTCAGAGGGTCCAGCATGGGGAAGAAGAAGCAACACATCTGCCACATCGCTGGTTGTGGGAAGGTGTACGGAAAGACATCCCACCTGCGAGCACACCTGCGCTGGCACTCTGGGGAGCGGCCGTTCGTCTGCAGCTGGATGTTCTGCGGGAAGAGATTCACACGCAGCGATGAACTTCAGAGGCACAGGAGAACACACACAGGTGCAGTGATTCTTTTTTTATCACTCCTGACTCCAGTATAGCGATGCATGTCGGAATCTGCGGTGATTTCAAACGCCTCGACTGTGCATGGGGAATGTTTTAATGGTGCGGCCTGCAAATGTGGTTTGAGCATGAAATGACAGAGGTTATCTTGGCTTACCTGTTAAAACGTTCGGTAATGGATGTTTGTCTGGTTTATCTTGCCCAGGGTTCAATGAAAAGCAAAAGCAATGTACTTATGCAAACTTTGAAAGCATGCTGTTTTAAGGTTGATCAGTATGTTGAAATATGTGTCCTTATCTGCCAAATCTGTGCACTATATCTTTCTATTTAGGTAATATGCATTCTTAATAATAGAGTATTAGCTTATAAAATATCAAAATAAATAAAATAAATGGTTTGTCTACTTGACACTGGGCGAAGACTAACTTAACACATTTATGATTTATTGCTTATGGCGGAATACTAGCTTTTTAACAGGTTCTGTTGCTTGGCCTTTCCTTCTTCAGTGATCCTAGACATGTTTTGCGCATGCACACTGCCGCTCACTTCCTATCCTCTCTGAATTATCCTTGGTTTACGGCAAGGATAGTAGAGAAAGGATAGGAAGCGAAGACCATACTTCCGTACTACGGTGGAGTCCATATTGCTCCCTGGGAGGAAACAGAAATGCGCAATGTGCATGTACAACGACCTGGTCTCCATTGCGCATGTCTGTTTCCTCCCATATGAACTGCACCGTGACCGTAGTACGGAAGTATGGTCTTCGCTTCCAATACTGATTCTACTATCCTTGGTTTACGGCCCGACTAAACTGTCTCTTTACTCTAAATCTTCGGCACTCCATGGTTTTGATCAAAACGGCAATGTTCTGTCATCATTTCTGACTTAATCAAGTATCTCGTTTGGAATATTAACACATCTTAAAGAGACCTCAGACGAGGTAGCGTGAAGTAGTAATGGTAGATTTCACCTCCCGGTTTTGGGGGGAATTGGTAGAATTGGAACTAAGCTTTTCAGAGTAAAATCTGCCCATCCCCGGCAGACAATTTGTTAAAAACAGAAATAACAGCCAAATGTGAGACGCACACAAACACATGTACTGTGCATGTGTGTGTGTGGGTGTTGTTGTTTTTTTATGCCATTTACTCAAATCATGCACTTTGTTAGTCGCTTTGGATAAATGGCAGCTAATTGAAATTGTGTATATGTGATCCCTTTATTGGCTGAAAGAAAGTAATCAGTCCATACATAGTACAGTAGATTTTCATTATCCTCAAAGGCTTAAATAATATTAATAATTACCTGTTACATTGTACTTAACCAAGTTGATTTTTCCTTTTATCTTTTTTTCAGTTGTTCACGATGTTGATTAGAGAGTGGCTTTCATTAAGTAATTCAATTATATGCTGTAACATGGGGTCTATTATCTGATGTGAAAATCATAGTCAAGACTACAGACCTTTAGTATTAATTGTATTCATGAAACAAGCTCAACTTGCAGTCCCACTATGTTCCTTTTTTATTTTATTTTTTACCAACCACCTAATATTTGAAAAAGATAGACATAGAGAAATAGCAGCGTGCCCTCTTCAAACTCGTCAAAGATCAATTGCCGTATATCTGCCCCAACTCTTGTTTTCTCTCTTTCCGTCCTTGGCAGGGGAGAAGAAGTTTGTCTGCCCGGAATGTTCCAAGCGGTTCATGCGGAGTGACCACCTGGCGAAGCACATTAAAACGCATCAGAACAAAAAAGGCGTGAACTCTGGCGGTGGTGCCGTGGTCGCCTCGATGGAGTCCGCAGGGTCCTCGGACAGTATCATCACCACGGCGGGTGGGACCACACTCATCCTCACCAACATCCAGCAGGGCTCCAGCCACGCCCAGGACATCCTGGCCAACGCTGAGATCCCTCTCCAGCTCGTCACCACCGTAGCAGCCAGCGAAGTAATGGAGTGATTCTCCTGCACTCCACTTTATAAACTTCTTACAACCTCTCATATACTCCACACCCGACTTGTTCTTTTTGTTTTTAGTCATGCTACGAATAAATATATATTATATATATATTTTAACACAAGAAATAGTCAACCCATATCCCAAAATAGTCTTTTTATCAACGGAGGTAGCGGGGAGCGTAGGGTCAGCAAGAGACAAATGTGCGGTTGCAGCACACACAAACACACACATACACGCACACATGCACACACACACAAGGAAATGCCTTATTTTGTACAATATGTTGTTGGAAACATAGGATGCCGTTAGTTTCAAAGCTACTTATTTGTTAATAATGTTTCATAATTTTTCTTTGTCTTTTTTATGGTACACAATTGAGCAATTTCTAACATGTTCTTTGTTAGAAAGATCTGTTCCTGATTCCTGAGACCTGATTTTATTGAACTGAGGATATGGTTTTGCTTACGTCCATGTGTGTCTTCATGCAAATCTATTCTTGTTCACTTTTTATATTATGCTTTTATGATACCTTTGTCATCGTGTCCTCTTTTTTCTTGTAGTCATTCTGCTTGCCCAACTAGCAAGCCCCCCTCCTTTAAGTTGCTCATGTATTATAATTCTCCAGATGGAAATTACAATCAATGTAATTGTTTTTCTTTTTATATTATAGTACCTCTGAAACATATACAGTTCAAGTGATATGCATTATTTGCATATCCAATATTTTGACTGAACAGCTATTTATAGTAGGCTTTGCATAGGAACTGGTTTTGTGATATTTAAAAAAAGAAGCTCCTTAAAATGGCTATTTCATGTGTAATTCAAAATTCCCTTTTATTTTTTGCTTTTTTCCTGAATTATTATTAATTCAAAACAATGTGTTGTAACAGAAAGACTCAAAAGCCATGTTTTGGAGGTAATTGCCAAATTCAACTACAATCTCAGGGTGACTTGGTCATGCAGTACTGTATGATTGGACAGTGAATACCAGAGTAATTCTCCCCTGTAGCTGTGAGGGCCATGTGCAGGGTGTTTAAAGTGATGCTATTTGATGGACCAAAAGCTAAGGTAATTTATGTTGTCACCATGTAATCTGACCATGTCTTTTATTTTTTATTTTTTTTTAACCCCTATCACCTTAATGTAATGGCTTGGTAGGACTTATATCAGTACTATACCTTGCCCAATCAGCCCAGGTGAATTGGTGTCAATGTATTGCTCAAAGCGGTACTCTTTTTGTCTCTGTTTTCTTTTGTAACAGCACTGCTCATCACTTTCTTTCTTTTTGTATGAAATGTTTTGTACACTTCCCTACAAATGGTGTCATCTATGCCTATTGTCAGTAAATGTATGTTTAATTTTCTTTGATTTTTATTGTTGTTTCTTTGAATTGATAAGATTGTATGTTTAGGTTTTTCTGTTCTGTGTTAATGTATCTTGTCTCATTTATTTGTATACACTGAGCAGTGTATTTACTGGAATGTTTCAATGCTCAAGTGTTTCCTGTCATTTCTTTTTCATTTGTTTGTCTTCACATGGTGACATGAGGTTCTCCTCAGAAGATCTGTAGGTTTAGGCTACGTATGTGTGGTAGATAGTAAGACATTCAATTGTGTTTATTATTACACAGCCTCACACATGTAGTAGCCTCCTTTATTCATAATTCAGTTGATCAACCTTCTGTATAATTTTGTCAATATAAACTCTTTGTGTAACAGTTGACTTTCCGTTCAGTTTAGATTTTTTTTATTTTTTAGGTTGTGCATAATGGTTGTACAATGTCCACTTTTTGGGGGCAGCTTTACATTTCATACTAAAATGACTAAACATAGACATGAGCCAAGTCATCTTTTTTATACTTAAAACACAAAACACTTGCTTTGTCTCCTGGAAGAATTGGAAGACTCAGATGTGACTGTCGGGTTTGATGATTATTTTAGTTTGATAGATGCGTTTTAAATGTATTGACAAATAACATTATTGCAGAAACATAATCAGTCAAATCACTAACTTACTGGCAGACTGAGTTAGTGGTCCAGTAGATGTCACTACATCCAAGGCAGCTGGGTGAGATACAGCACATCATTGACCCTTTGACCCTCCCATGTGATGTCGAGATTACCTAATTGAAAGGGCACTGATGCCGTTGCCAACAAAAATGCCTGTCTGGCGTCCCAGTTTTGGGCATGTAAAAATACATGAAATACATAACATATCTACAAACTCAATGCGTCCTGTGAGCTTGTAGATTGGCTAGTTTTGCTATCTGTCATTGAGGATGTACTTAAGGGTTTTAATTGATTAATGAGTTAAATGTCATACAGAATTGTCATGGCTATATTCTGAAGCCTCAGTTATTTTTGAGTCTTTGTATTTGGCACCATCCAAGTCAGTGGATCTTTTACCATTAACTTGCATATTAATAAGGAAATGTCCACTTGTATGTGGTGTCTTGTCTACTGGGCTACGTCATGCAATCCATATAAGCATGCCTATAGTTTTTGTCATAATCAGTTCTAAAATAATTGCTTAATTATTTACCATTAGCCTAACTATTAACTTAGACCAATGCAATATAACATGACCATTGAGATATATTTCTTCCCTAACGTAAATGCTTCTCATTTGCTACTGGGAATATAAATTAAAGCTTTACTGTATGAAAGCCTTAAGCTGCTAAATCATAGTGAAAAAGCACATGCTTTTTTGAATTTTACTTCATTTGCTGAAATCGAGTCCGAAAATATGGTCTATAAAGTTAAAAGGACTCATCCATTTTGTCGAACCTTTAATTTGCATAATTTAATGAATTCAATTCATTGTAATGCAATAGCTAGTGCACCAGGAACATAGAATGACAGTTTGAGTTAATGAAATGTGTTAACGGTATCATCATTTACTTGTATGTTAATTAGTCCAATTAATTTCCCCTGCTCGGTAATCTGAATATTGTAATAATCTTTGCTCCCCTGCAGGAATGAAATCTATGATTCGCAGACCTCTGGGACAACCCAATCGTGGGCTACACTGTGTAGGCAGTAGGCTATAGGCTACACAACAAAAATGACAAGGTAGGCCTTCTATAAAGGTAGCCTATACAGCTCTGATAAATATATATATAAATAAATCTTAAGAATGTTCTAGAATAAGAATGAAATAGAATTGATTTATTCTGTCCCTAAATATTGTTTATTTGAGTGGCCGTGTGGCATGTGGGTGGTAGATTGAGGATCTGCAGATGCTTGGCCACTGATGTGAGAGGCAGAGCTAGAGTAGAGCTGCTTGTGTTTCAGAATCAGTACCAGAAGGGAGCGTGACCAGTCAAAGAGCACCCGTTCTGCAGCTCAAAGAAAACAAAACCACGTGCTTATACTGAGGATGACACTGGCCCAGCTGCTTTATAACTGCCCCGGCTTCTCAAGTTAGCCTAAAGGTTTGTTTTAAAACTTTTGTGTAAAACAACTTTGTCACCTAGCGGTGTCCGAGGCTCCGAGTAGTTATCTTCAACTGTGTGCATTTCCCCCCTTCATGTAGCCTGGTAGCCATACACAGGGCCGTCTCCAGAAAATAATCAGCAGGGGGGCATTCATGTTTCCAGGGGGGGCATTTAGTTCACCACCCATATAGCAAGCAAACGCTCATACTGTACAATAAAACACCACACAGGGCTTGTAGAAGGGCTACATGTATAAGCTTCAATCAATTATACAGCTAATGTAATTAAGAGAACA